>VZRU01016162.1:658611-789175 GCA_013398155.1 Pedionomus torquatus | reverse complement strand
TACCAGGCAACTCTCCAGCCATTCTTCCCCAAGCCTGTAGCGCTGCCTGGGGTTGTTGCGACCCAAGTGCAGGACCTGGTACTTCTCCTTATTGAACCACATTCCGTTGGTCTCAGACCATCCAGTCTGTCCAGATCCCTCTGCAAAGCCTCTCTACCATCCAGCAGATCAACACTCCCACCCAACTTGGTGTCATCTGCAAATTTGCTGAGGGTGAATTCGACCCCCTTGTCCAGATCATTAATGAAGATGTTGGAGAGAACCGGCCCCAGCACCAAGCCCTGTGGGACACCACTTGTGACCGGTCTCCAGCTGGACTTCACTCCATTCACCACCACTCTCTGGCCCAACCCTCCAGCCAGTTTTTAACCCAGTGGAGAGTATTCCCATCTAAGCCATGGGCAGCCAGTTTCTCCAGAAGAATACTGTGGGACACTGTATCAAAGGCCTTGCTAAAGTCTAGGTAAATAACATCCACAGCCTCATCCAAGTGAGTCACTTTGTCATAGAAGGAGATCAGGTTTGTCAAGCAGGACCTGCCCCTCATGAACCTGTATTGGCTGGGCTTGATCACCCGGGCATCCTTCATGTGTTGCATAATGATACTCAGGATGATCTGCTCCATGACCTTCCCTGGCACCAAGGTCAGACTGACAGGCCTGTAGTTCCCTGAATCATCCTTCCGACCTTTCTTATGAATGGGCGTCACATTTGCTAGGGGCAAATCTGTGGACTTTGAGGATTTCTCAAATAAATAATGTAATTTTTATGTCAGACATATTTCATTTCAAGAACAAATTTCCAATTGATATCCTATTAATAGTAAAACAGGCTAGTAAAAAAAACCTCTAAAACACCTTAGCATCTGAAAATATATGAGCATAAGTCACAACAATTAGCTACTGTACTCATATAGGAATAATATTAGCATTTGATTAAAAAAAAAACCCTGCACACATTTTAGAATTCTTTATGTACCATTCACGTGCAAGATACTTAAGACTAAAGAGTTTTCCAAGTTTTCAGGGGCCTTTGTTTTCAAATTTTTGAATTCCAAGTAAGACTAAAGCCAAGAAATAACTAGAAGCAAAAAGGCCAGAGATCTGAAAAAAGGAATACGGTGTTCTTATAAGTCTCTATATGATAGCTTGTAGCTTACAACCTAGTGAGAATTTTGCATATTCTAAGCATTATTGAAAGCATAATTTATTTCAACAGAAAAAAATAAAAAGGCAAGAAATTAAACAGATTCAGAGGCAGGCATAAAAATTATTAGGGACATGAAAGAACTTCCATATCACAGAAATGAAAAGATCTGCACTGTAAATTTAGAAGACAAGACTTGATGAATGTATACAAAATAAATTACATTAAAGTGAAGATAAATTAGACACTTTCCTTCTGCATTTCTGCAGTGCCAGATCACAGGATTATTCAACAAAACTGAAAGCCAGAAAAGCTAGAATGTATAAATGGAAATATTTTTGTGCTACATTAAGTTACTCTATGAATTATTATGAAATACTTCTAAGTCAAGAACAAAATTCATTTCAAAAACCAGACCAAATATATCTATGAATAAACAAAGAATACCTACATTAACAATAATTATGAATGTAGCAAACCATGAAACAACTTGTTCTGCAGGTTTCTAGATTGTATAACTGTCCTTTGATCCTCCATTTCTCCTTTTCTCTTTATTTTACAATGAACGTAGGAATGAGTCCTCTTACATCACAAATATTAACCTAATTTCATGTTTTGTCAGGGGAGTACTGATTTAATTTAGGGATTAATTAGCTCAAATATGTCAAAATATACATGCCTCTGATAAAACTGATCCATTTCTTTAAAAAAACCCACATACACTGGGATTTAAAGAGATTGAGCATAATCAATACATGTAGGTAATCTCCTGTTAAAACCTCACTAGCAGCTGTTGACACAAGGCAGAGTTTGGAAATCATTGCCCTTATCTTTCAAAAACACATACACACATTCAGTCACTCCACAAAAGAAAACAAACCTACAGACATTTTCTTCTACTTTCTCCTTAGATGGGTCTTAGTTGGAAGCCATATACCACATTCACAGACATACTAATCCTTTTTTTTTTTTTGAAACTTCTTTCATTATGGTTCATTCAATAGCTGTAAAAAAAATGATCTATATAACACAAACTCAAGTGTCTTCTGTGCCCCTTAATCAAGGCCTAGGACAGTGACTGTTTATTCCAAGGAATAAATGTATGCATCTTCTGCAATTGTCCAAGAAAGATGGATATTTCTGGATGGTGACAGTTAGCTTGGCTCATATTCTAATGAGATTAAAAGGAGGAGCTTGAAAAGGCAATGATGTTAAAATATCTATTCTGAGAAAAGCAATAACACTTTTAAAAGTAATGTATGCAATATCAAGTGGAAAAGATAATAACAGTGGCTTTTTTGATTTATTCCTAACCTTTACAACCCATCAAAAAGTTAATCTGCTGAGAAAGTGATGTGCCTGTATTTGACCTAATAAAACCAGAAAAGAAGGTATTCGCTCATAAAGCATTTTAATGATATGGACTACTAGATAAGTAATAAAATTACCCTGATGAGCAGACACATTCAGCAGCATGAGTGAAAACTATAGGACTGCCAAAACCAGATTTCAGTTCAAGCTCAGGGACTGATGAAGGTTTCTTAGACTTTCCACTCTAGCAGTAGTTACTAACTCTAGTACTCTTGATACCATTCACAATGAACTCTTGTATTTGGTCCAAATGCCTAAGGTTTATAATGACTTCCATACAGGCCAGTTCTAACATACAAAAATCAGTTTCAATTGAATTCCAAAATCTGCCAATAGGAAGCCTAATAAATGCTTGGAGTCCAGACTGGATGTTACTATTAACACTGATTACTATTACCTAGAAATCAGGAACAAACTACAAGAGAAGTATCAGGAAAAAAAAAAAAAAAATAAAAAACCAATCATGAATGACTAAGGAATAAATTTGTATTGGAATAAAAATCCCTAGAAGTTACACCTGGATGTTTTCCATGTGCAATTAAATAATTCAATTCTATTACTGCTATTATTACTCAAACTTTGAAAATTATTGTACGCATTACTTCCAATCCAATAGATCATGTTGGTGGAGATGGTAAAAATAGGAGAAAGGTTGATTTATTGCCTTTACAATTTTTTCCAGAAAAAAATTAATCATATTATTTTAATAATAATTAAGATTGCTATAAGCAATGGTTAAGACAACAAAATAGTTTTCCTAAATCAAAAAGGAAAAAATAAATCACAATTTTAATAATAAACCCTACTGGATGAATAATAAATACAGCTGAACAAATAATTTACAAAACATCATTTACTCATCTAATTTAAAATTCTGTTTCTATTCATGGAACGTCTGTGAACAGCTTGTAAGATCATTTAATGTAGATTTTCATTATCTGAATTTAGTCAATGACATTTAAAGGTACTTTTTTGAATCTGAAGTTTGCCACAAGATTATGACTAGGTATAGGTATTTTTGCAAATTATTACTAGTCATTATTGTGCAAGTGCTAATTAGTCATCCCTCATATTTGCATTACTTTTATTTTTGGACAAACCACAGACTGTGTGCCACAGCTCCATTCCCTGCCAGGACTGCTATTATTTCTAGAACCTGTGTTCAGATATGAATACTTTAAAACTAAAATGTTCTATGAATGTGTTTTATTAACACTTACCTTCTTCCTACAAAAGCAATTAAACAGTCCAACAAAATTATTTTAAAATCTCAGATGAATCTGAGAAGTTGAGCTTTTCCTTTTGTTACTCAGACTCTTCTCATGTTGGAGGAAGAGTTCTGCCCTCTATGGCTGAACCCTATCTGTTGGTGAGGTAGTGATTTTCTCACTTTGTTGGATGCTTGTTTATTGTACCTTTTTTCTTACCTTTTATTTCACATGCACACTGTCCTTTGTGTATGCTCCGTCTCACTAAGAAGATGCTGACAGCTCATTCTGCACTACATGGCTAGCTTTAACACATGGGTTTTGGCTACCACTGTTCCAGTTCTTAAAAACCGTAATTCATATTGACCTAAAGGCCTGCTGATCTCCAGGAAGAACATAATCTGGGGCTTCGCACTGAATATAGATGCATCCTTCCCAATCCAGTAAATATTTTTCTGTAAGCAGCCTAAGAGCAGTGCTAGCATTAGAGTCTAAGCTCAGAACAGACCTTAATGGAACATATGCAACAGGGTATATGTGCAAGATGAAACATTTACAGTGCATACTAAATATATTATTGGTTTTAATCTAGGAAAGGGTAAATTCAGAGAGTTGGCATTGTTTTACATATCTTTTACCAAAAAAAAAGTGTAATCTGTTGCCAAACACTCACCAGCAACTCACCAGCAGGTACCATAAAGCTGGGCACATTATGCCATGCCATTGGGGTTTCTCATTCTCTTCCAGAGCAATATCATTGGTAATGTTGATTAATTCTAACATTATCCATAAAACAAACTTTGTTGTCAATGATTTCACTACTGTGAAAAATCAATGTGAGTTCAGAATTGATCTATTAATAACAGAATGGGAGAGATATTTTTATCAATATCCCATAACTGTGTTGCACATGCTAGTTCATGGAAGAAATCTTTTAACAGCACAGATAATACAGCCTCAGCTGATATAATTTAAGAGTACCTAACATTGAAGGTTATTTTAAAAGTAAAAGATAAAATGAGGATTCTTAAGTAAAAAACTGAAAATTTCCTACCTGATTATAGGTTTTAACACTGCTGTATTGGGATAGAGGTGATAAATGAGATTATATTACTTAAGGAATGTACAGAGCAAACATTATGCAGATAGTTTTTGCTAAACACAGCAGCCATACCACCATCCTAAAATAGCATTAAGTTATGAAGACAAACTCAGAAAATGAAGGCTAGACCACTATTGCTGGTGCAGCCTTAATTCTGCCCTGTGCACCTGCACTATGAGGAAGATTTTAATTATCTGATCACGCTCATTTTCACATAGGACCTCTGCCACAGCTAGTGTATAACCTTCTCTAAAGAAAGACCAATTAATTTCCTTGTGGATTTTCCTGTGGTGGTCATAAAGGTAGGTGAAAGTTTAATGAAAATTAATTGTCTTCTCAACATTGATATTTTTAACGTGAACAATTGCTGCATTTTCCACAGCCTTGTTCCTGGAAGCAACTGCATTGTTCTGAGTGAAACTAGCTAAGTATAGCCTGAAGCATGGAAAATTTCATCTTTAACTTTAAAGATTTGCAGAGTTATAAAATACTGAAAAGACAGTCTGATAGTGGAAGTGTAAGGAAGCCTCCACAGTACATACCACTAACCATTCCATCATAATATGGCCAGATTCTCAACTGGTATGTATTAGCTTCTGTGTAATGATTTCTGTCTTACCTGTAAGATTTAAAATCTGTCTAAAAAGGATGTATATGAATAAAGATGGAAAAAGACAGAAGTTTAGGAGGCTAGATTAAAACTGAAAGTATAAACCAGAACAAGATGCTGATGTGAGGATCAGAAATCAGAAAATTTAGATTACACATCTAAACTGCCTAGGCAAGAACTGGACACTAGCTTGCAGCAGAGAACTTCAACTCTGACAAAACAAAAAAAAAAAAAAAAAAAAAAAAGAGAGAGAGAGAAAGAATAGAGGAAGAAGTGGGCTTGGGAAGACTGTGAAATCATAGTATAAACAGATAGACTGGATAATAACCTTGTTTGAGACACTAAGGAGTGGATTCAGATTAAGAGATAAGGAAGATTGAAGCTCAAAAGTCAGGGGCAAGTCAGATGAGATAAGTGCCTGGGAGAGCAAGCACTAAACTGTGCTGACAGATGGTATGGGTTTGAAGCAGAAAGACTACAATCAGGGAAATTTGACTGTTTCAAAAAAAGGCTAGCGCATGCTGGTCTCTCTACTGAGCTATCATCCACTGGATTGGAGCTAGAATGGATTGGATACTGGGAGGGATTGGAAAGAGACAGGAGGACTGGGACTAATGACTGACTGGATGCAATAAATCAGAACTTGTTGGTAACCCAGACTGAAGGTAAAGAGAACAAGCTAAAATAACACCCATTTTGGCTTGTGGCTTTCCAGGGCTGCAGGATTCCTTGCTGCTTCTTTACAGAGGCAAGTGCAGGTGTTTACTCATTCTGAAAATCCGTCTCCAAAATATTTCAGATGATACTCAAGATAACACCTTGATAAATCTATTATTTTATTAGCGTGTGCTGTGTGAGGCAAGAGACAGCTGACTGACATACAGCAAGCTTTGATAAAACGTTGACTACTTGAATGCTGCCTTGGTAAAAGAATGAATCAGGTCCTTGCCTCTCCCACCAAACTTGAAGTCACTAACATCACACTCCCAAAGTGGTCCTTCTGTATTCTTCATTACCTAGACGTGTCACCTACAGCAGCAACTGAAGCTAGGAGAAGTTGAAGGAAAGCTCCACTTTAAATATGGGAAGTACCACATAAAACAGAAGTCATGAAAACTCATCTTGTGGGTCTCTCAGATGTACTTGAGTTTCTCTTTACCCCTACTTATTTTGTGCATCACACACAAGAGTGTCAATAGTAACATATGCTCACAATCTTTAAAATACAGGGAAATCCAAATCATTGCATGGCCTCATTAATTCTGGCTTCAGCATTCTTGAATTTATATTAGTCATGTTGTTCTCGTATCTTACCTTTTCATTTGTAATTCATTTATTTAATCTTTGAAAAACTTAGGCTGGAGACTTGCCAGAACACACAGCTATTTATAGATACCTATAAAGGTTTTCATAATTAAAACTTGCCCTAAAACTATTTGCCCTACAGTTACATCTCAGTTTAAAACAACTTTTTATTTTTTAATGCATATGACTTGCTTGTGTTTCCTGAAATAACCACACTTTCCTCATTTGCACAATTTACACTTTTGTACATTGTTTTTACTTCTGTACATTTTGTATTTTATTTTTATAGTTTCTATATGTGTAATGGAATTGGCTTTATCTTTCCAGGACTTAAAACACATATATTTTTTGTGTACTGTCATTATGGTTTTCCCCAGTCAACATTAATTAATGCTAAGTATTGGAAGGGAAAGAGAATCTGGACAAGTGTCCAGCTTTTTCCTCAAGGAAGCTTGCCATTTTCTGCTTCCTAGCAAAAAGCTTTTTTATACCATAAGCAGCCCTGAAAGCTCTGGTTTTCCAATACACTTGCATTTGTCTAAACCAACTGAAAACAAAATATCATGACATTAGCTATATGAAGGTGACTATATGAAATATATGCTTTGTCTATTTCTACCCTCAGCTTCCAATGGGTTTGATTCATAATTTATCTCCCTAAACACATTTGCCTGTAACATACAGCAAGGATTTTTAATTAATTATATTCCTAAATCTATGCAATAAACATACTATGTTTTGAGGGCCTTTGTAATGATGGACATTATGAAGCCTGAACTGCACCAGCAAAATTGATACGTTTTAAGTTTCTTTATCATGTGGAAACGGAAACAGTTCTATTGCCCTATGACGTCTTTCAGATAGAGAGAGAAAGATATATAAATCAAAATCAGGTTGATTCAAAGGTCAATATTCATGTCACCTCACTTAAGGAACTTCAGTGAAGTTCTTATGCTAAGAACTAGTCTTTAGCCTAATCCCCTGCAATATACTATTTAAAAAAAATAGAAAGGTAACGATTTGGTGATTTGAAAAATACAGTACAGATATCATCAAGATATTTCTCGTTGCACCAGTTGTCAAGGTTGATTACATTAGAGACATCAAGTAACTCTTGAAGTTAGGCAAGTAACCAATAAGCCATGCACAAGGACAGATGGTGGGAGCACAGTCTTGCCTCTCTCATCCAATACTCAATTTTTAACAGATTTTGACACAGACAGAGCAAAAAGCTCAGCTTTTTTTTCAAATTAGGGCTTTCCAGTGAATTAGTTTCTAACATGCTCCCCTTTTTGAGTTGTAACGCATTCCCGAAACAGGTACAGATACATGAGCTGCAGGTTTTTTCAATATAAATTCTTCTGTATTCTTTTAGCCCTAGTCCTTACTTTATCAGAGTAATGAGATCAGCAGAACATAGAAAGTTATCACAGTTTGCACTAACTTATAAAATGGAGAGAACATTGACTGATTAGCACCAAGGAGTGAGACAAACCAAGTATTAGTTTGTCATTTATTTAGATATCTGCAAATATGTGATTAGTTAGTTTTTAATTTCCTCCTGTTGTCCTTTTTTTCTTTCTATCTGCTCTCTTCACTCCCCATGGTTTCTGTTTTTTTCCAAGAGAGAAGACAACCAAAATGGTTGTTTTTTTAATCAATAAACTGAGAAAGTACATCACTGAGGCTATAAGTCAGAAGGAATATTTGATTAATTAGCAAATAAAAGAATATTTTTCTTGAGGGCTAAGTAATTTAAATGAGGTATCAATAATTTAGACACTACTCAGCTCTAGCTAGCAGGCTTTATAATGAAGCTATATGAGTATTTAAATATTTCCTACTAATTGTTACACACAGACAGTAAGAATTGCCTGTTTCGTAATAGATTAAATGTCAGGATAACTGCCCTAATTAAATTAAATTAAGATTTCCCTACCTAGTAGCATAAGTATTGCTGGTGCTAGAAAAGTAAGCAGAAACTCATGTAGAATTTTGATGTTTAAGGCCTAACCTTGCAAAAATCCATGCAAACCAATAAAAGTTATGTAACCTACTAGTTAAATTCAGCAAATTGAAATCCACAGTCTATAAATATGAATGTTAACTTATGTAGCTTACTATTTGAATGTGTTTAAATAGTTATGACATACAATATCAATAATATTTCAGATAATTCTGAAATATAATATATATGTTTTTCCTAATCTTAGAATTTGTTTCTGCAGATATTGCAGAACTGACACTTTGAGAACTGTATTCTAATCATGTACACGTGAATTCCAAAAATTAGTGACTGTATGGACCAAGGAGGATTTTTAAACCAGTTGCTTGCATTTTGGCATACCTGCATGTCTGAGATTACAGCTAAATTTCAGGCATCTACAACTGGGTTTTACAGTCCTACAGACAGGAATAGCAGATAAAAGAGTGAGCTCCCAAGCAGACTCTAAAGCAAGAGATGGTTAGTTTGTTTTTCCCAAAACAAAATGCCCTAAAACTTTCTGAAGGACATATTAAATATCCTTGCCTTCATTCAAACTCAAATGTGAGCAGTGTATATGACCGTATGGCCAGAATAGAGGGAGGCTTTGCAGTTCAGCATTTTTCCTTCTTCTACTGGCAAAAAGTCACAGAGAACTAGAATTTAAAGAAGTTACCTTAGATGTCAATTTTAATCTTCACTTCCTGGGAAGGAGAGTGCATTCCCTTCCATTTCTTTTCTTTCCATCTCAAGTCATCTCTCAGTTTCAGTTTCAGATAACATAACCAGCTCCTCCCTACCTCCAGAGAACCACAATACACGTTGTACAGATTAATTTACCAAAAGAAATCTTACAAGTTTCTACAAAGTATTTATATCATAATCTTTTTTTTTTCTTTTTTTCCCTCTCTTTTATTTATTAAGGAGAAAAATATCAAGAAAGGTAAGAAACATATGATACCAAATCCCTCCATGCAATTACCTCTCATGTTTGTGAGGGCTGTAGAGATGAGTATACTACTGCTCAGAAGAAAATACCTTTTAGTACTTTGTAAGTGCAACTTTCTGCATTATTTTAGACATAAATTGTCTAACATAAAAAATATCAAATGCCTTCTTGAGTGGAAGTATCATAGACAACCATAATGTGAGTTACTAATATTTTGCTATGATAAAGGTCAACTAAAAGTCTTCTTACAAAACTTATTTATCAGATTCCTTTTTTATGTTCTTCAGGGGAGCTCTCAGCTGGAGTAAGTTGCCCTGACTCCAGGAACCCTGACAATTGACCCCAAACTGAATAGTTGACCCTCAGTTTCTAAACACCAAACTTCCCAAAATGGAAATACAGAGATAACAATTATATTTAGAAACAGAAGGGATTTGAAAAAGAGTTAGAGTGTCTGATGTGACATTTCCATGCTGTTATATGAAATTTGCAATGGAAATAAAGCAGAGTAGCAGCTTTTGCTACCTTAGGCTCTATATCCACTAGATGTTATTCACCCACTGCAAGCAGAGATGACACCTTTTTTCTAACTGTCAAAAATTATTCAAAAGGAGGAAAAAAAATCATCTGTAGCTGCAGAGACTTGTTTTGACTGCTTCTATAAGCACCTCCCACAGAGAGTCAAAAGGACTGTGGGGCTGTGCTATTAAACACTCTGCCCACTTCCCACAGACTCTCAGTTTTGCTAATCTCTCAGAGAACACATATTTTTGAGGAGCTCTCCCAGCTTAGACTGTGGTGCTTAATAAATGTGGATACACATGGCAGAAGTAATTTCAGAGAACTGGAAACTGGTGATAGGCATTTTGAGCATTTTGACAGCACAGAGTTTATTAATTTAATCTACTAATACTGGATAGAAAATTCTAATTAAGGAGAAGTTTGAAACATAAATAGAAGGGGAAAGGAAATTTTAAACCTTTTTGTGACTTGTCTCATGTTTTGTCTCATTTTATATACTATTAAACCATTTACAACTGGGGATAAGTAGTAATGTTTGAATAGTTTTTTTTATGACCTATGTCAAATGAATATGATCGTCTTATCCTAATTCTTCACATAAAAGATATGATGTTAAAAATAGTATATACAACATCGTTAACTGAAAACTATTTTTCTTTTCCTCAGAAAAAAAGATACATTTATGATCTAAACTTTTAGCCGTGTTTAGCTCAGGAGAAGAGTTGGTTGATAACACAGTTTATGCTTTTTTATACAGTGTTAGGAAAGAACAGACATGATACAACACGTAATTTCACAGCGAAAGGCTTTGCACAGGGAAAACTTACAGAAGTAATTTTCCTGGTTGTTTTTCCTTATTTTTACTCTTTCCAGATTACCTAGATAGAGGATTACTAGCCCTACACACAGGATGTCTTTCTCCCAGATGAGTGCATAAGTTTATAGTGAATGTCATTGTAACAGCAAGATAGCATAGTTCCATTTTAAGAATTATTAAAAAGTGAGAAGTGAGTGGAGATCTCAGAGAGAGGTCTAAGCACTTTACTCTGGTCCTGTTGGTTTTTAGCCTGAAAGGGTTATAGAGCTTCTCTGATCACTATTTCTATCCAAAATGGAAATGACAAAGATAAAATATTTGGTCGTAACTGAAGGATAGGAATGAAAAGTAAATCATGGACTTTGCTGATATTTTCAGGTTACTAGGCTGGTGAACAACTTCCTCAAATGAAATATTGATTTTTCTGATGACAATTCCAAGCAGAATCCTATTTGAATTCAACTCAATCTAATTGCTATTTATCTGGCATTAAGAGAAAAAATAGCAAAAAGGTTTTCCAGTTTAATATACCATAGCCTGCAAAGCTATCTTTAAGCTTGACTGTACATTGGGGATCCCTTGTGCAGAGACAGCTGCCAAAAAAAGATAAAAAATATTTGATTGGCTCCTTTCATCTACCACTTTTTCTTCAAATTCCACAATAAGTTAAAAACAAATAACAATACAGACAGCTTTGAGCAGAGTACATAACTGAGTAATATTCCCTGAGAATGTTTTGCATGTTATTGATGGAGATATGCACAGCCTCTTATTTTGGGAAACAATGCATGAAATGTGCCATATATAATGCATGCCAGCAGGCAATACTACAAGAGGAAAATGTCTTTTCTCCTTTGGATTTCTAATGTTTTGGAGTATTTCAAGTGTCTTAACTTGGAGATCTAGAAATATAATTAAGTACAAAGGCTGAATAATTAAACTGGCAATGTTGACATTAAAATTCCACTGTTATAAGCCATAAAAGTTAATAAATACAATATTTCATACTATTGATTATATCATATTTTAGATCCAGAAGCCAAATTCTATTTCTTATTACCTATGAATAAGACAGAAAATTTTAACTAAACCTTTAGTCATCCAATAAAAAAAACAACTGCTGCTTACAAACTGACTGATAATTAAACACAAACACTAAGAGAAGCGGGGATTGTGTACATCACAAAATGTACTGTGTTAATTAATAAGACAAGTTTAGCTTTAGTAAATCATACAAATATCTCAAAGCATACTCATTAGTGTTTTGCAGCACATTTGCAAAATAAGCAATTGCTGTGCGAGCGTGATACAAATTTTCTTGAGGGCCACTATGGTTAAAATATTCTCTATGTATATACAATGGTTGTATTATATTTCTCCCCTGTCAGCAGTAGCTGTAAAAACTCTAATTTACAGTGATAGTTGGACCTATAATCTCAAATTATAGCATTTGCCAGGCTTACCTAAACTCCCCTTTTTTCCAGTTTTTTCCAAAAAGTAAGGAATAAATTTTAACCATCCAAGTCAGGCATTGTTTGGTGACAGGACAGTAGAGGTAAGGAGCAAAGCAAAACAAAACAAAACAAAACAAAACAAGAGCTTGAAAACTGAGTCCTGTAAGCACAAATCACCGACTCATAGAATTGCTTAGGTTAGAAGGAATGTCTTCAGATCATACAGTCCAATCTAATAGTGAAATACCATTTCTATCTTGAAGAGTTATTTTTAACTTGTGTTATCACTGTAGGTGCTTCACACAGGCTGAATTGTGCACTGCTGCCTTTAGTTTAATATTAGGATTTTTCCTGTTTTGTATAAAACCATGAAAAACAGCAGCAAAAAGATTTTACGAAAACAAAGACAAAGTGGGAGAATGTTAATACCTAAGTGATTTTTCAAGTCCCTTCACCAGTAGTTGTTATACTAGATATAAAAGCAGATCAGGAAAATTAAAAGCAATCTTTTCTTTTGAAGAAGAGTTCCCAAGCTTTACATTCCAGTGGTCAACATTACAAAACAATTCATACACTCGTAAACTTCAGACTTGGTTTTTTTTTAGTTTCTGTTATAACTTTCATTTCTGTGGTCAAAAAATGCTTGAGACAATTTCCCATTACATTATTCATTGTCTTATTTTCATAATATAATAGCAAAATCACTTATTACCTTCTGTGTAAAGGCCTGCCCCTTCAGAAGAAATATACATACAACTGTGTGTCATCAGGAGACACTTCAAAGAGGCAGGTGCCTTCCTTTTTCTCCTGAACTTCATAAAATTATTTCCAATTTCTATATCTCAGGAAATTTTCCATAAAATTCAGCATGGCTCTTCCTAAAAACTTTCTTCTTACCTTAGTCTCTCAGAAGATTTGGTCTCACAAGATTTCTTGGTTTTGGTTTTTTCTTCCCCCTCATCCTCAGTTTCTAAAATCATCCAGGCATTCAGATTTCTTTTTCAGTAGTATGCAGGTGTGAATAAAATCTCTGATATTATCTAAACAACTTTGAAATCTGAAACCAAGTAGAGTCAAGGAATACCAGTGTTCATTATCACTTATGACTGACGGAACACAAAACTACTACTCATTTTACAGTTATTTCTGTTGAATCTCTATTTGGAAACACAACTACTGACAGCTCCTGAAGTACTTCTTAAAAGTCTACCCATGCACCCTACTGCCCAACTTCTTTTTTGTGTGTTTGTTTGGCTTTTTTCATAATGGTTCTCAAGACTTGTATTAGATGGCAAAAAGAAAAGAAAATGGTTTCATTAAATATTGGGATTTAGTGCACCCTCAGCAAATCTCCAACACTACCAATATGTGGGGTGTCATCAACACACAGAAGGGATACCATCCAGAGGGATGTGAACAGCCTTGAGAGGTGAACTCTTGCAAATCTCATTAAGTTCAACAAGGCTAAGTGCAAGGTCCTGCATGTGGGTAGGGGCAATCCCAAGCACACGTATAGGTTGGGCAGAAAATGGATTGAGAATCACCTTGAGGGGAAGGACTTGGGGGTGGTGCTGGATGAGAAGTTCAACATGAGCCAGCAATGTAAACTTGCGGTCCACAAAGCCAAACTACACTGGGTTGTATGAGTAAAATTGTGGGCAGCAGGACAATGGAGGTGATTCTGCTCTTCTACTCCTCTCTGGTGATTACCCACCTGGAGTACTCTGTCCAGCTCAGCACAGGAAAGACCTGTTTGAGTGGATCCAGAGGAGGGCCACAAAGATGATCAGAGGGCTGGAGAACTTCTATGAAGACAGCCTGAAAGAATTGTTCAGCCTGGAGAAGAGAAAGTTCTGGAGAGACCTATTAAACTGTCTTTATCTCAACCCATGAGTTTTCTCACTTTCACTCTTCTGATTCTCTCCCCCATCCCACAAGGCAAGGAGTGAGTAAGCATCATCATCAAAACCTATATAAAAGAGCATATTATTTTCCTCCAAAAGCTAGTATTTCCTTGGAATTACTTCCATTCCCTCAGAATATAAAGCTGGAAGACACTGAAAGACAAAGAACTTTTGCTGCCTTTCTATATCACGGTATATAAGGTACATAAGTCCTTTGTAGCCTCATGACCATGTACCAGTATTTATCTTCTGTAGGTGCTTTATTGTTTTCTCTCCAGTTTATTTCTAAAGCGTGAAGCCTGCTTTCAAAATCCAGCAGAAAATATACTCCTAATGGAAGTCTCAACCTGAATCCTGTAAAATGTTTTATCCTTCTGAAGTCAGACTTTTACACAACATTTTTTTCATATACTTTTTTGTACCAAAAGAATCAGAATTCATACAGCTGTTACAGGTAACAATAATTTTGTTCTGGTTGTTGCTATTTCACATATATTCACCTTATTTTAAGTATAGTATTTCAACTGATTTCTACAGCCAAACTAATCCTGAAGTCAGGGACTTTACTAGTTCCTATTTACAATACCATTTGAGGACCTCCATCTGAAACTTTCTGTCAATTCTCTGCAACTTTCCCCAATTTGGAACAGACCCTGATTTAATTCTTATTCCATAAACAACAAGAACTCTTCAGTTTGCTGCAAGATGTTTCAACAGAACGTGTTTTGGAGAGTTTTTCTGTTCATGCAGTCAGCCCAATCCTCATTATTCAAAGGATTTATATCTTCTCCATTTCCTTCTGACCTCTCTTACTTTTTGCCATAATAGGTCATAGACACATAAATATACTTAAATTGAAATCATTCTGTGTTTATAATTAGAACATAGACATTGGGCTTTGCCCACAGGTCCATTAAAAAATCATTTTTCCTAATTTCTGCTTCTTTCCCCATTTTTATGTAGCCCCTGAAGGGAAGAGATAAGGTTGTCTTAAAGTTGTTAAGGCTACCTTCTGTGTTGATTTCTTTTTTCCTTTTTTCCCCCTCTGGTTATTACAAGTTGTTTAGGGTAGCCTTATCTCTGAATTTCTTAGGTTGAACATTTGAAGTATGAGATAATATCCTTACAATGTTCTTTTTACCTTTCAGTCACTGACATGAGTTCACAGTTGTGTTATGATTTCAAAACTCTCCAGCCGGGAATTCCTTCTGTTATTAAAAATTGTACAAAATGTCAAAACCAGAAAACAACAAGCAACTCATACAATGGCTGATGTGATATGAAGATTTATAAAATCAATGGCTATTTCTCTGTTTATTTTAAGTTTCAGAGGCAGTTCATCAGACCACTACAAAGCACTTGGCACAGTCAGCTATTAAAGAGTTCTTGTCTCTTGCAGAAGTATCAAGGAAACTGAAGTGAAATGGAAACTTGTTGGGGTAGGCACTGTTCAAAACTGTTGCACTGGTTTGTATCATCACTTGAAGGTATAACACATGCTTATGAACCCAAACCTTAACAAATACAATTAATCTATGTTATTTTTTATTAACTAGCTGTAGGTTTATAGAGTTATGCTCTAAGAAGCATTACATGGTGTGAAAAAAAGGATATATATCCTAGATTCTGTCTGGATAGATCTGCACAATCTTCTAAAGGCAGAACTAGATCTCTTCTCAGGACTAAACTAAATGTAAAGGCAGCCTGACGCACACACTTTAAATTGTGTGCCACCATACCCATAAGATAGCATGACAGCTAACAATCTCTGAGCTGAATGATCCCAGAAAATGCTCTTGTAGAATAACAAAGATGTGGTCAATGGTTAAGTCTCTCCCTGCATTGTTTTTTGACTCTTCCATAAGGTACTTTCCAAGAGTTAAGCTATACTTTGGTGGGTAACCCTGAGACAAACATTGTGAACCACAGAAGCTGGAATTACTTTATCCACCTGTGGAAAATCTCAGCAAGCCTCCACAATCTCTCACACAGCTGTTCACTACAAATGAGCATTTACTGTGTTATCTTGCCAATCATCTAAATGCACCTGATAAATGCCTTTGAAATACCACTGCACAGCAATTTGTATTTGCCTACTGCTCTATTTTCTTTAGTTAATTACTGTGTTGACACGCTCAGTTCAGTGGGTCATCTTGGGAGGAAAGGGAAATTTAAGAACACATCAGAAAGTATTTTAAACAGTCTTTCAGTATTAGTTTCCATTGTCTCTAAATATCTCTGAGAAAGTGGATTACGGCCTATTTTCAAGTGTATTATACTTACATTCTATGAGTGTATGATTCTCTGGTCAGTTTCAAGAATATAAGGCTCAGGAATGGACCTGATTGGTGACTACCAGCTGTCTATTGGGAGGGTGTAGTATCCTTTTTCTGCCTGTGCTTCACCCCTTTGTTATTTTAACTTTTGGGTACAACTGGGTGATAAACAAGGCTACTAAATGGGAATGCACAGTCTAACAGCTAGACTGCTGTTTGAAAAATACTGTTTGGCTTTTGGGAAGGAAATGATCCATGAAGTTTGTCAAAACAAGGCTGCTATGGTGTAACCCTTACATACTCAAAGCTTATAACTCATGTACTCCTAAGCTAAACATAATACAAACACCCAAAAAAAAAAGAAAAAAAAGACTCCCATACACTTCCAATTCACATTAGAAACTCAACATGCCAACAGCTTGAGACTAGGGGTAAATTAGGCTGAAGAAGTCCTAAAAATGACTTTCTAGATACAAGAATACAGCAAGAGTGAAACTAGAACTCTGATCTAGATTTAAGAGATTAAAAATTCTGTTCTATTGAAGTTATCTACACAAAAATGTTCTTTGGCTGGTGTTATGAACAAAAATATTTCTTACTGTGAACATTCCCAAATCACACAGATGTATACATCACGTTGTAATATCAATGTCTCCTTGCATACTTGCTTATTCCCAGAAAGTGAATACACCCCTCACTCTACCTACTGTCTCTTGGCAACACATAGTTCTAATGGAAGGCAAGTTTTTTAAAAAACAAGAAATAGATTTTTCAAGCATAGTAGTACCTATTGTATTCTTTAGACTTTAATTTTTTTAGACTTCAACAATTAGATTGATTTTGCTAAGTATGGTGAAACTTTCTCATTCTGAACACAAGCATTTCTTCTAAACATGACATTTCCTACTCTTGTACAGTTTGTACTTCAGCAGAGTTTAGTCCAAAATCAGCTGAACAGGTGAATTGATTATGGTAGCACATTACACACTGACAAATTCCTATAACAGCATTCCTAGCAGACAAAGAATAAAGAGATTAAGTCTGTACAGGCTGAGAGAGCTGGGGCTGTTCAGCCTGAAAAAGAGAAGGCTCTGGGGAGACCTTCTAGCAGCCTTCCAGTATCTGAAGGGAGCCTACAGGAGAGCAGGAGAGGGACTCTTTGTCAGGAAGCGTTGTGATATGACAAGTGGTAATGATTTTAAACTAGAAGAGGGGAGATATAGATCAGATATTAGGAAGAAATTTTTTCCTGTGGGGGTGGTGAGGCACTGGAACAGGTTGTCCATGGAAGTTGTGGATGCTCCATCCCTGGAAGTGTTCAAGGTCAGGCTTGATGGAGCTTTGAGCACCCTGCTCTAGTGGGAGGTGTCCCTGCCCATGGCAGGGGGGTTGGAACTCGATGATCTTCAAGGTCCCTTCCAACTCTAAACATTCCATGATTCTAGGAATTAGTAACACCCTTAGGCTTTCCTTTCATGACAAAAAGGCTACTAGTGGGGCGACCTGCAGAATATTACCTGCTATACTGGTTGATACAATTATGTTTTTCTTCTTTTCTAATAGACTATCTTCACTTTAAAAAAAGAAAAAAGAGAAAAGAAAAAATATAAAAGAAAAAGAAAAAAGGAAGAAAGATATAAAAGAAAAAGAGAAATAATTAAAAAGAAAAAAGAGTTGACACTGAACTGACCTGATGAGGAAACAGAGAAAAACTCTTTTGTAAATACGTGGAAAAAAACAGTATTGTATTTTTGAGAAAAAAGGAAAGGGAAAAAAAACACTTATAAGATTTCATAAGATGGGTAGTGTCTGTCAATTATAGATATGCCATATACCTATAAAATGTCTTAGATCTGTCAAAGAATTAAGCCACATACTCCTCTGCTATATTGTTAAGAAACTCCAAAACACTGAGTTCTATATCAGTGGTTAAAAAAAAAAAAGTTCTTTTGTGTTGCATAGCAGCCTTCCAAACAGGTCTAGAAAGTGATTCTAAGCCATGATTTATAACAGGCAATCTCCCAGACCCACATCTCCTAAAACTATTCAGATATCTAATTCTCACTCAAGTAGGGAGGTCTCAGAAGTAAGGTACAGCAATATCAATGCTGGAGTAGTCTTATGACAGACTTTGCTTGGAAGCTTTGTAATAAGAGGAAGGAGAGGGTGAAACTATCTCCTCACATTGATATTACCAAGACAGGAGCCAAATTTGTCCCTCAGACTGGCCAGCAGATGCCAAGCTGAGAGGAGCATCACTGCAGCACCCTGTAGGGAACACAGTGGGGTTGTTTCTCTCCCTTGGGGGTTTTGCTTGGCAACATTGCTTTCCCTAATACACTCCAAACTCCCTGGCTAGGTAACACAGTATTTAAATTCCCTTTCTACTCTTCAAAGTCCCCTTGGTCACAACATCTCTGTTTTAGCCAGAATTCACAGGGCTAGTCTAGGAGTCTGGAATCAACCCTAAATTGCAGACATCACGTGACACCAGAAAACCTTGCCTTGATTCTGCCATTCATAAAATGGGAACCAGTAGGGTAGCCTATATATCCCACTCATAGCAAATAGGCCAGGATGACTACTCCTTTTGGGTTAGGAACGTAAACATACGCAGGGTGCATGACTCAAAAGACAGAATTGTTCAAGAGGTAATCAACATCAAACTCATCATGTTAAAGAGGAAGAGGGACAACAGCCAGGTTTAAGAGCAGCCAGAAAACTACCAAGATGCTTTTGAGAAAATAAGTCAGCATGAAGAGAAATATGAGACATGAAAACTTGTAACACTGGGGAGAGACACTGGAGTGGCAGTGGCCAAAGCCAGGGTCTGGTTGGGTACTGTGACTCCACAAGAGGTACAAAGAAGCCTTGCCAAGGGTGCTGCAATCTGGCTGGGTGCTGGCAGCATGGGGCAGCATGTGGGACCCCTACTCTGGGGTGTCTGGTGCTGTGGGGGTTTTCTCACTGCTGCCTGTGTTTGTTATCAGAATCTGGGGAGCAGCAGGGGCAGAAGCCGGGCTGGAAAGACTGCAGTGGCATGGGAATCAGCATATTTGGCACCACTCATCCTCCCTGGAGAGGTATAAGGGGCCTGCAACCACGTGTGCTAAACAGGGGTCAGGGAAAGGTGGAACTTTTTGGGACTGTTTCTATAATAGTATTAAAAAAAATCGTTGTTGTAACAGTTTTAAGTGTCTAGTATTGTGAGCTAGTTGTTATATTACTTATCCTGGATGCATTAAATGCCAGTTAATTATTAGTTGTTAATAAACCCACAGCTTTCTTTGATCTTGATTTGCATTAAGCTACACAAATAAAGTAGGATTGTAGGTTATTGTCCATGCAATAGGGTACATATTTATTCTTCACCTTTCCTTTGTTTTGTCACTTGAGATTATAATCCTTAAAGTAAAAAACAAAGTAAACTTTAACTGTGCACTATCCACAATACAAATTAAGTTGGACTAATAAAACCTGTCTGTGTTCTAGATAAGTTTGTACAATATGGGAAGCTAATACAAAGCAAATTGCTAAAATTTCTCACGCTCATCAATTGCTGGTAAAGCTTGTTAGTATAATTTCAGCAATTAAGATGCATCTATTTGTCTTCTCCTGTTCCAGCTTCAGATTTCTTCCTGGGTCAAACATTTCAGCTGTATTTATCTTTGTGTCCTATAAAACATCATCCTCACTTTATTCATTGAGCAATTAAATGACAAATGAATCATTTGGTTCCAGATAGTCTTCATCATCTGTGGGAAAGCAACGGAAGATTGGTGAGGAGGATTGTAAACACACTTAAATGACTTGCACATGGGGTGTTGGAAAACACATATATCATACTAATTGCTGTTCAGTCTTATGTGCTTGACAAGTAGAACATCTGCATTTAGATAACACAGGCCTGTGATGGACTTAGAAGCACCTTATTGAACATGCCTGAGATTCCTGCCCTGCTGTCAGAGAAGATCAAAGCACAATGGAAAACTATGCCTGCTTGAATCCCTAAAATACAGGGTAGGACAGCAGGTTTGGACACTCACTCTTTCTCTTATGAACAAGGACTCTCTCACTCCACAGTGCCCGGGTTCCCCACTTGTGTGCCTCTGCCGAGGTGCTCCTTCAGAGATTACCCAGTCCGCAAGGTATCATGGCTAAATTTATTCTTTGCCTTTCATCCATGGTTTTGTGGTTGTTCCTGCATTCTGCCTGTGACAGCTCACACATCAGGAACTCAGGGTTAAAATAAAAAATTAGCTGGCAAGTCATTCTTTGTGCTTCATTTTCCTTATATAAATTAAGTGTTATTATGTTGACAGGATTCTTGCCCTCACACAGTTTCTATTAAATATCTAGTTTTAAGAGTGTGAATATAAGCTCTAATATTTCATAGTTTAAAAAATTTTGGCCTACTTTTATTTATGATATCAGGAGTATAACCAAATCCTCCCAAGTACTAATCTTCCTAAGTACCACATAAAAAATAAAATAGATTAAGATTCTTGGACTTTATGGTCATTTGCCTGTAGAAGAAGAACTTTAAATCTCCTTTATTTTCTCTCTTAAGTCACTTCAGGTCAACCATGGCAGGTCCTCCAGCAGTTGCCCAGTGCAAAACTTGATGTTACCGTTGTGCTAATCTAAAGCTTCCTGTCTTAGATTCCAGTGCTTGCATCTAATGTCAGTTTTGACATTTGCAAGCACATTTGACCAAGGCAAGTAATTTTGTTTTTTTGAAAGGTTAAGCAGGAGTAACAAGACCAGTAAAAGGAAAAGTGAGACTGGCAAGAACAAGTGATACTGGTTCAGTTGTAATACAAAACTCCACCCTCTGTTTTTCATGCTTGTATCAACCAGAAATAATTAAAATTAGTGCTTGTTCAGTGCCATCATGTGGCTGACAAATTCAAGATGTGTTGGCTCCACAGGTTTGGACAGACCATCTCCAGACATATATACACACAGAATCCTGCTTTCCAAAGACAATGACATGGCAGGGTTAGGGGAAAGGTTACAGACAGGGATCAAGGCATTCATCTTTAGAGAATTCAGTTACTCTTCCAGTTTCAATCAAAAGAAGCTGTAACAGAATACAGTCCAGGAATGTGACATCCAACTTGCAATATACAAAAATTTTTTGAAGTCTCAGGTTAGGAAGGCCAGTAAGGTGGGGGTTATTCTGTTTGGATTTTTTGCTTCTTTTTTAGTCAGGAGCAGGGGGAAGGTCTTAACTTCTTAATTGAACTCATTGAATCAGCACATGAAGTCTGGAAGTCAATAGAAGCCAGTCTTAGAAAGCTGGAGGAGGACAGAGGACCTTGAACCACAGATAACAGAGGGCCTGCATGAAGAAATACTTGGGCTTGAGGAACATGAGCAAGAAAATATGGATCAGAGATCTTTGAATCCAGCAGATCAATTTTCTACCTCAACAACCACTGTGACCCTGAATAAAAAATAAAACATGATCTACATGGGAACAGGCACCAGTATCTAAATAAGGGCACACAGTCATAAATTTTTCTATATATGTTTAAAGAAGTTAGGTAGTTATACATGAATATAATATAAAGGATTTTCCTGTCCCTCCTATTAAAGCTGCATAATTATAAATACATTGTTTAACATTAAAATCATAGGCTACTCTTTCACTCTCCTTCATCTGAATCTGTAGTGATGATGCACTTTTATTTGACAGTCCAGTTTTTGAATGTTAAATTACTCTTGTTAAGTGCTGAGAGTTTTCAAACACTTAGATGGGGCACACATTAACCTACACTTTAGTATTGTTCACTAGTACTACCAAAATAAAATAGACTCTAGCCCATAAAAACAGAGGCTTTGAACTGGCCAGTGGACGATAAATTATCTACCATTAATCTAAGCTGGTTTTGGTAACTCCCTTTCAAATCACAATTTATTTGGCAAGTAGTCTGACCCTTGGCAAGTAGAAAAAATTATCAGTTTTCTGAAGAACCACCTTTCAGCCCATTTTATGAGTTTTTTTTCAAATAAACATATGACCTGCTGACAGCTAACATACAAGAAACAAGACTGAAGTTTAATAACAACATGATGAAAGAGTAAATAGCCTGTGGGCACAGCAATAAAAAATGATTTATATCTCAGCAAGCCATGATGAAATAGGAAAGAACAAAGCATTGGAAGTCAGCATGTAATGCTGTCTTGCAATGAAAAGTAACATGATGAAGTCATTTACGCTGGAATAGATCGACTAAGTCTCTCAGTATCAGGTCATGTCATCTCATTATGAAATGGAGTACTTCAAAATTAGAGCATTAGAAATTTTGATTGACCCAAATATCCTACTAAGCTATTTGCCTCCCACGGTCTTTTCTCTCCATTAGGTTTCTGAACATTTTACTTCATTGCTTGGGTCCCTTCACTCACATAACCTATTACCTTATTGATAAGTACTGCCCTGAGCTCAGGCTTTTGCAGCACATGTTGGCCTTGAGAGCAAGCTTCTCGACCTCATCTCAAAGGTCAGGGCACAGCACCACTCTTTTGTGTCCCACTTTGATAGCTCATTTAGGAAAGATTGTTACTCTTATGGAATAGACGATTTCAAAGTTTAAAAACCATTAGAAGAATAGAAGCAGTGCAGAAAAATGGATGTAAATGGATTTTCTAGGTGTAATACAATCTGTATTCTGTTAATACAGCATTCCAGAAGGGAAATAAATGACCAATTTATTTTTAAGAGATTTTACAAGGTTTTTTGTGAAGGGATTTTGCCCATACCGATTTCCTTGAAATCAATAGCTGGTCTAGGCTATAGGGACAAATTAGAATACGAGTTACAATTAAAAGTGTACTGGCATACATTGACTTTGATTTGGAACAGCGACTTATAATACAACTTGTAACAAACCACAATTTATAACAAGACTTAGATTTGTACTAACACTTAAAAGTAATTCTGAGACAATTTTCGTTTCAATGTACTTAATTCCTAGACAAGAAACATAAAGAAACTTCCACTGTGATATTTTTGTTTGTTCAGAGAGACATAGCATCAACCTAGAAAACTGTGTCTTTTGAAATCATTACGGTTGAAATTACCTGTATTCCAAATGAGTGCTAACTAGTTTTATTAGCTCTTTTTCTTATCAGAACATCCTAACAATTTATCAGTTGATCTTTAAATGGTAAACGACTTACTGGCTGTGAGATAGTCACTCTGTGAATGCATGGCAGAACTCAGCCAATGTATATGAATGATTTTCTACTTCACAGCTTTTTCAATATTCTCTAGTTTTCCCAGAAGTGTGAAGTTTCTGGTGGAACCAGAGCATTAATTTTGTGGTGAACTTTTTGCATGATGTAGTAGCTCATAAAACTCTAGTAAGAACAGGTCAGCTACTTAGGTTACGAATGGAGAGACTGACTATCAATAAACAGTTGCAAGAAAACTTGTTGAACAAAAAAAGTGCCACAAGTTGATTGCGTAAAATGACATAATTCTGCTTAGGACTGATACAGAACATTTACTTCTACTGAATCATATCTGTATTCTGAACAATAAATTAGACCGAAAAATCATTCAAACCAAATTAATAATTTCAAATACAGTCTACACATTAGATATCAATTTGAATATAAAAATGTGAAATTTATAAAATATCTTTAAAATAATTACTGTATCCCTCAGCTTTGAAGATTGTAAGACATACAAAAGAGTCTTGTATGTCATAATTAATTTTTAAATATATACTTGGTAATGATTTTTAATGTATAAAGTAGTTAGGGAAATTACCAAGAATTGGAGTACTGATAAAGAGAGAGATAGGTTATATTTTTTATGCAGATACAAATTCTGAGCTCTAACAATGCTAAAGGCAGGCTGATCCACCCCTGTACAGAACATTTTCCTGAAGTTACTAAAATATCCGTTTGATTCTTAAGCTCTCCAAAGGGCAGTAACATAGGGATCATTAAATCAAAAACAATAGGAAAAAAAAGGAGGAAAAATAACTCAGATTGATACTGTGGTGGAAGCATTGTGTAAATTGCTGCTTCTGATCCACCTCTTAAAAGGATCTGAACATGCTTCATGCAAGAGGAAGTCCACAGATTCACTACTAGCTAGTTGCACTTAAAAGCAAAAAAAAAAATTCTAGAAGGAAGCAACTAAAAACAAAGCTTGAATTACAGAGATAGCATGAGTTTTGAACTCTTACATGCATCTTTCAATTCAAAGAACTTTGGAGCAACGGTTCATTTTTCATGTTTCCTCAAATGAAAGTTTCATTTCAGTTATCTTTTGTACCTTGGCAAGGGATTCAACCCACCATGTTGACTTACACCACCATTCAACTTACCTTGCCGTTGCACAGCAGGTAAGTTCCTAAATGCAACTTAATGCCTCTATGTTATAAAATCAGGGACTGAAGAGTGAAACAGACATTAAGTGTTTCCTCCAGACATTGTGTTTTCTCACACACAGAGGCAGTGATTCTAGCACATGGCATCTTAGTTCCAGTGAACAGGATAGAGAAGAACACTGTTGAATCACATCTATGGTTAAATTATTTCACTCCCTGAAGCAGGGTATGTAGCAGTTCATAATACACAAATGACTGAATTTTTCAGAAAAGCATTTTGAGGCTGCTCCAAATTATATTGGATACTTGCAATAAATAATTGTGTTGTTCTGAGACAACAGAAAAAACGATGGCGTAAAAAAGTTTTGCACAACCTGCTTCTCCAATTCAGCCAGAATAAAGTGTTAGAATTGAAATTCCTTGTTTGGACAAAAGAATGAGCAGGCCATAATTTGTCACTTTGTTAAGAGATGATCAGGATAAGATATAAAGGTAGGGCAGTACTGGATACTAGATGATCTTCAGTTTGAAAAGCTAGACACAGAAGTAGTCATATGAGAATTTCTGACACATTGGAAACTGATCATAATTTTTCAAAAAAAAATGTACTAAGCAGTAAAGAAAGATAATAAAGTTGATGTGACTCCTAGTGGCTTCATGTTAAATGATTGTATTTTCAGAATAGTTACAAGCTCCTGTTGTCAAGCTGCATATTTTTTCTGAAAAAAACCTTTGACTCCTCTATCTATGCTGTACAGATATAATGTCACAGAACTGTTTTGTTTTTTTTGTTGTTTTTTTTTTAAATACAGTTCTTCAGGGCTTGCTTTACTCCACTTATGCTGAATATAGAAAAGCAACACGTGCCTAATTTTTTAGAAATAAAGAGAAAACATGGATTAGTTCTTAGTGACACTGTGTTGATCATGAACATTTTCATAAATATTTAATTGCATTGGACACTTAGGGGATATTTTTCTCAGTGACATGTGAAATAGGTGTTGCATTTACTGGTGGCTTTTTTCAAAATATTGTTGGTTTCATTAATTTTGAATTTGTTTTTATTATATCAGTTATGGAAAATTCACCCACACCATTGCATGCCTTTCAAGTTCTGGCAAATTTGGCTGAATCTAACATTTAAATATACTAAAACATTTTCTTTTTTAAACAAACTTCATTTAATCACAAAACCCAATTTTGCCAAAAATGCAGATTTCATGTTAATTCTAAGTTGTACCGGCCTTTTTATAGTTCTTAACATTCTTTTATTTACCTTACTTTTATAAAAAAAGAGCAATAGAAAAAGTCCTTTTAATTCCAGATTTTGCCTGTAGTCTAGTAACAGTATCCTTATTCAAACTCTATAAATCACTAGTGTTCATTAAACTTATATCATTGTGCATTGTTCTTTTATTGCAGTAGGAAGTTGGAGTCTTTCACAAAATGTGATAGTTTCATTTTGATAGAAATATGTCATTGCTCCACAAATAACTATAAAACACTAATACTTTTTTTTCCATTTAAATGAAAGCTGTGTTATTGTGATCAGAGTTAAGCAAATTCACTGTAATTATAACTGCCATTGTAGTTAAATGGATGTAGAACAACTACAGCTCCTCCCAGTAATTTCACTGACAGCTCAGCAAAACAGCAAAGGCTTGTCACATGTACTTAGAGAATATCAAAACTGCTGGAGATGTTTTGATAGTGCCAGTTAATAATGGTGGAGTGCACATAAGATTCTCTGTACCCATACATGAACTTATGTTTTATCAGACATAGACTTGGTAGTGCTACCAACTTAATAGCATATCTTGTAGCTGAGCTATGCCTGTTTCAAAGACTTCAACTTCAGCAACATTTATATAGTCTATAGTCAATCCTCTCAGTTGTGATTTCACCCAAGATTTTTATAAAGAGTTTTACCTGAGAAGATAAGACCTAGAGTAGTCAGGTTCATAGATTTTGGAGGAGAGAAACTGTAAAGGAAAAAACAGAAAAAGGCCAAGTGTAAATATACTTAGTAGCTGCCTGTGGATCTATCCTTTATTAATTACTCATCATACAGGAATTACTCCCATCTTCCTCGAATCCACATAAACTTTTACTTTCTCTGGACTCTAAAAAAATAAATTCCACAATGTAATTAAGAACTGGGTGAAAGAACCTTGTTTATCTTCAGCCTTTCAGAGATAACTTCACTGGCTCATTTTATTTGTATTTTTCCTGTACAATTTGCTTCTTTAGATCACTAAATGAGCGCTGCACAGAGTTAAGGTGTGGGTGTGTCACAGGTTTTCACTGTTGCAGACATAGGTCTTGCTCTCTGAATAGCCCTTTCTGAACATTCCCCAGCAATATACAACACTAACCACTGCTGCTTCCTGCCTTCAGCAGTGCTGAGATCTTACCTATAAATACCAACTGCTAATTCAGAGCTTACCTTTTTCACACGTGTAACTAACTGAAGTTTCTTTCCTTCCAAACTTGTATCCATTATTCTAATCCTTGTGTCCATTATTCCACAGGCTTCTCCCAGATAGACCTCTAAAGAAATTGAAATATACTCCCCTGAAATCCACCATTGTGGTACTGCTTTTTGTCCTTTACACTCCTCTTGGGATTGTAAACTCATGGTCACTGCAGCCAAAGTTGCCCCTGACTTTTGCATCCATAATCTTCCTTGCTTGTAAGCATCAGACCCAGCAAGGCATGTTTCCTCAATAGGCTAGGTAGATATATTTTGAAAATATAAGTTTTGAGCCTAGATCCTTGTGATACCTGACTGGAAATATTTGTTCAGTTCATTAAAAACACAGATGATGTTACTACTATCTTAGTTTCTATCTTTTAGCACCTCAATATTTTAATAATTTTAATCCATGATGAATCTGTAGTATAGAATAATTAAGCCACCTTGTTTAAGATTGCTCTTCAGTCCCAAGTGCTGTTCCTTGGCCACAGGAATTAAAACTACTCTTGTGTTACAAGTGTGTAAATTACATCAAATTGTTATAAGGTATAATTCAATAATAACCACCAAGTTTCCAAGATATCTCTTCATTCTGTTTAAAAACAGGATTTGCAATGGGATTTTACCCTGCTAGTATTTATTTGGGTTTGATCCAGTTTCTTGTATGTTTTTCTATCTATTCCATTCTGCAATCTGGAAGATCTTGCTGCTGCTGCTGCTGCTGCTGCTACGGAAATTGAAAGGATTTCTGAGAAAATTTTGAAGATCTATAAAGTATTATCATCTTGATATATTGACTGATATATCACTACATCTAATTCTATAACTATAGTGACAATTACTCTCACCTTGTAGTAGAGTAGAAAAAAAAAAAAACAGAAGAATGGAGCAGGCACGAAAAGAACAAACAGCATAATGACAGAACTGAAATGTAACAGAAGAACAGAGACAATAGTTTTTCATTATAATTTTAGGAAGATGATAATTTATTAATGTCTGAAGTGTTATCTGGAGTGCTAAAGAACCCATGACATAGATCAGCTACATTGGCTAGGCTATTTATGGTACCATAAACCTAAATCAAGACAACAACAACAACAAAAAGAAAAAAACAAAACAGAAGAATAAAGAGCCCAGACAAGATAAATTACTAGAAAGCCTGAAGTTCACAACCTAGTGTTGCATAAATTTTTTTTCTATAAGTTATATTTGGACCAAATTCTACACTTAGGTCTAATGAGTCTAATTCTACACTTGGGTCTGTCTCTCTGGTTTTTTCCCCTTTGACCTAGCACTCTGAAAAGGTTTGCAGCAGCTCCTCTTAAAGCGTTTATTGTCCAGGAAAGAAAAAAGCTTCATTTTCAAGGAGTGGGGAGTTTGTATTTTCACTTTTCTATGTGGATTTTTTTCCTTCTCCTTTTCTGTTTTTCACCCAATTCATATGTCATTTTTAGTAAAAATATACAGAGCATATATGCATACTAGGAATATTTTACTACATATCAATTTCAAATTAACTCTCCTTTAAATGACATAATAAAGGCTCTGAAATATTTTGCACAATATTAAGAAACTGCTATCTGAGGGAGTAAACTTTTTAATAGAATGTTATTGGATCTACATTTAAAAAAACAAACTAACAAACAAACAAAAACCCAAACAAACAACAACAACAAAAAAACACTCCAGGAAACCAGAAGAATAATTAAATTTCTTGCTATAACGCTTCATTTATTAAAGTGTGAGGAATAAGTGTACCTACTATACAGAATTGCTCTCAAAATGTACAATTCTGGTTCTTATACTGTAATTCTATTGTTTCATTCTTCTCCCCTGACACTCCTTTAGTCTGTCCTCAGAGAAAGAATGACAAGAAATTTAAAAAAAAATGTTGAAGGAAGGAATTATCTCTGTTGTAATTATGAGATTATTTTTCATATTTGTCCACTATTAAATAATCTTAAAGCTAGTACAGCAACACCGGTCATTTAAATAAAAATACCATGAGTAGAAATTGATGTTCAGAACTTAACATTAAACAGGGAGGGTTATTTGAGTGGTAAGTTTAAAATAAAAAGAATGGATATAATAACAT
The DNA here is from genome assembly GCA_013398155.1 of Pedionomus torquatus. Taxonomy (NCBI): domain Eukaryota; kingdom Metazoa; phylum Chordata; class Aves; order Charadriiformes; family Pedionomidae; genus Pedionomus; species Pedionomus torquatus. The sequence continues at coordinate 759,605 of VZRU01016162.1, read as the reverse complement.
CTAGTCTAAATACGTTGACTAGAACAGGATGAACTGAATAATTTGGTCTATTTGTTTGGAAGTGTTCAGAGAGGTGTGATACTAGAACTTAACCACAACACTGGAGGAAATATTTGCATTACCTTCATCTCATGAGTGGCAGCTATACTTATCTGTTACTTCTAAATGAAATTTACCATTTTAAAGGCTTTGTTTGGTTTTTTGTTTACTCCTCCAAGACATTTTTTCTCCAAAATTCAATGTTTCTTCTCATAGGTATGATGGAACAGATGCATCTTCAGACTTCACTGAAGTACTCTTCAGTGCACTGAATGAGTACGCAGACATTTCTGGTGTGCATATTCAAGTATACCAATTTATAAGACAATTTCTATAAATACATATGTGGGTAATTTCAAAATCTGCTTCTCAGACAGGAAAACAATCATTTAAGTATGTGCAAAACCCAAATGCAGAAAAGGCACAAACATGGCTGCAATGAATCAACTTCAGAACTGGAATGCATATTCATAGACATATTTTACAATTTTCAAACACCCTATCATTACTCGTTATGTTGATGAGCTGTCAGTCCATCTAAGATCTGTAATCATAAACACACTTATTTAAGTAGATGGTATCTTATGCAGTCTAGATCCAAGACAGCTCCTGTACTTGCATATTTCCAACACTGAATTTAACAGTATTGCATGGAGAAATATACTCCAATAAACAATGCTCCAGTTTTCTTTAAAGAAGAAATATTTTTGAATCATTGTAGCAGCATAGCCTGACTCTAACAGTCCACATTCAAAAAAAATCCACAAGTTTGGTGGGAGACAGCTGTCTTCCTTCAACCTTCACAACTCTGGTAGCTGTACTTCCTCATTTAAGCATCCAGACAAGGAACAACAAAAAATCCCAACCCTCACACAAAGTGAAGGACAAAACAGACACATCAGCTTAGTAAATATCTGTCCTCCTAATCCTTTTAGTGTGAGATTATGAAAAAGAAAATGAGGTTTCCTATATCCTTCAGCACCCCAAAAGGGCAAGTAATCTCAAAGCCTATAAAGTATCACAAAGAAAAGGAAAGCAGCATCACAGAGAAAATATTCAGCAATAAGTGGAGAGCCATTGCCAATAGCTGTAAGGAAAGTACTTTGATAGTTTAAAAAAAGCCTTTGCCTTTCCTGAGCACATATTATTCACTCTTATATCCTCCTCCTCAAGGTTCATTTTGATTTCTCACTAAAATTGATCCTTAAGATAAGCTCTACAAAGTTAACATGGAACACTGTGTTCACTCAAAGAAACTCAAAGCTAGCTCTCTTAAAAGCCTGTACAACATGGATGCCTTTGTTCAAGTTGTTGAATGTAATTGTTTTGTGGTCTTTGCCAGCCCGGACTCAGAAGACATCAAAGAATATTTCTGGGAGATGGCAACTGAATTGCAGCATCCCTGTTACTGTCCTTAGTAAGTGCAGTTTCTAGCCTTGTGACAGGAAAGCAGTCCCATTCATTCTGCAAAGACAAAGCGTCCAGTCCCTTATACCTGTGCCACATCAGGTAAATGAGCAAAAGCTAGACATATCTGTCCAGTCAGTATTGGTACTAATTGAAGCAAGATAAGTAATTCCATGGTCAGTCCTAGCAAGAGAAAAAAAAACACTTAAAATTAATTTATACTTCTGATCTTCAGTAAAAGATCCAGACAGAATTTTATTATAGTTCTTTCTCTAATTAATAACTTGTCAGATTATTAGCAAATTCAAGCCAAACAGAACAACTTCACATGAGTGCTTCCTATCACAGGGTGTCTCAATTGCCATTATTAACAGTTATGACTGTGTACTTATGACTCAACAAACTCAGCAGATGTCAAACTATAGCTTCAGTGCATTTAGTATCACTAAATTTTTGAAAATTAGATAATCAGTGAAAAATATACCAGTGCAAGTAGCTGAAACATCAAACCAGCAATACTCCAACCTAGCAGAAATAAGATTTAGTACCAAATTTTTGGATGCTGTTGAACAACATACCCATCCCCTTTTTTCTAAGCTATATTACTCCCAAAGACTAGACATATTCATAAATAAAAATGAACATGTCAAATGAACAATTTTAATGACTTATCAGCTACTCTTGTCACTTGACCCAACACTTTATGCAGCAAATATTCTTTAAATCTTATGAGACCTACTAGGCAAACCACTTCAAGAGGTACCCTGTCTGAGTCTGAGGAGAAAACTGTGATTGCATTATCCTCTGCACTGTCTGAGGTTGAAGGAAAAAACCCTGTGATCACATTATCTTCATCATGACAAAAGCCTGGGGCAAGAATATTGTCTTCAAACTCACACAGAAATAGCAAAGATCTTGAGGGAGAAGCTGTCAATAAATACAGCTTGGGTTTAGGCCCGCTTACTATTTTATTCCTCACCTGAGTATTTTCAACTATGTATTGAAGAAACTGTTTGAAAAGCTTCATCACTTTGACCCCTGCTGCCAATTTGTGATGAGCAATATACATAATCAGGTGTCATTTTTTCCTCAGGTCACCAGTCTTTGCTCTGGAGGAAGGCAGATCTGTTTTGGGTGGTTTGTTGCATTTGAAACTTGAAAAAACTAGCAACACAAGTTTTGGATAACAGTAAATTTCAAAAAATTCACAAGGAGGAAGCATTGATGAACACCAGGATGTGGAATCAATCACTGAACTTACAGTGTTCTAACTCAATCAAGTCAGATAGAACAGGATACTTCAGATTCAGGAGAAACACTGAACACAAATTTTCACTGAATGGTAGGGATTAATCTGCCTAAATTTAATATTTGAAGAGTTAGGCTCTTTCAAAACAGGGGTTTTTTTCTGAACTTGGAAGTTCATTAATGGTATTCCAAGTAGTTTCACGATCTTTCTCCTATTGAAAGGAGAAAATCATTCCATGTCCTTGATCTTAATGTGACCTTGTACCCACAAGTACCACAGATTAATTTGTAACAGTACAGGAAAAATTCCAATACAGGAGACAGAAAGGTTACTTTTTGAGAATCATCAGTGTAAGGTCTAGCTGGGACTGAACCTACCTAAAATGGAAAGATTGCTTTAAAAACCTTATGCTTGAATTTCCTTGAATTTCAAGGACAGCACATCACAGAAGTAAAAGTATTGTTCTCTATAGTCAAATACACCAAAGAACACTTAAATAATTTTCTGGATTCTTGTTATTGGGAAGGTCACATTTTGAGTCAGATTCTTATCATAAAAGATAGTATTAGTTCCAAGAATATTAACAGAAAGATCATTTTCCCTCTTCTTCCAATGACAGAAATAAATACTAATAAAAACACTTCCATTAAATATGATACCAAGATCTAATATTATTATGCTTAAATTAAAATATTGATTGAAAAGTATATGCTTGCATTTATTAAAAGGAAAAACTATTCCAACTTTTTCATTTATAAAGATGCTGCTAAATATTGATTTTGCAGCAGCAAAGAAAAGGTGATTACATTTTGAAAAGTAATAATGTGTGGCTTCAAGGAACCAAAAAAAAAATCAATTTATATTTATTATTTGTTTTCCAATGTATTATGTTTTCTACAGTATTTTTTCAAAACTGCAGACTACTTACACCACCATATGAAAATACATAAATGTAATTGGAGAGATTAAAGAAAACAGTGGCATTTTTCTTTCATGAAGGATTTTCCCCTTTTAACAGTCTTAACTTTCCAATAGCAGATCTTAAGAAAGAAGAAATGCATACACAGAAACCCCACAAAGTTCTTTTAATTCAAATGTTGCTGCAGGCGAAGTGATTGACTTCGCTCATAAGAGAGAAGTAATAAAGTATTTATTAAGGTGAAACCGAGATTTAACAAATTAGTAATAAATGCAACAGTATTTTATGAGGGTCGATGCCAAGGTACACTTGTGTATTTACTGCACAGAGGACAGGATCAAACAAGCTGTCAGGGAGAGCCTCCTGTTTNCTCATGGGAAAAAAAATATCTAGGTCCCCACTCCAGATGGTGTTTCGGCTATGTTACCAGCCATCCCCCAAAGTCCGGGTACAATTTATCACATCCAATGTTCTGATGGCCAAGGCCTGAGCACAGCGGTGGAAGGAGGGGAAGAATAAGGAGAGCATACCACCACACATGGACACCTTCCTCTCCCTTGCACATATACAACTACTGCAGCTTCAAAAATAAACCTACGCAGAGTATTATTTTAAAGTTCTGAAGTGAAAAAGACATCAGTGAAAGTAAATATCTGTAGATACTCTTTCCTGAGAGTACGTTGCTTATGTGACAAATCCATCCACAACTCAAGTCTCTGGAAAGATTATTTTTTACTTCAGTGGAGAAACAGACCTGGATCACACAAACATGTAGGTGTGCTTATAGCCCTTTTCAGTTGACTACACACACAGTATAGGGGAAAATACACTTTTAAGCTAATTAATTTCTGTTATGGGGCTTCTGTCACTGTCTTGATCTGAAAGTGTCAGGAAGTCAATATTTTAGTATTAAGGGACTGAACTACTGAAAAATGTTAGGGTAGATATTCTTGTGCAATTTAGTTTATGTTTATATTGATCCTAATACATAAAAGCAATGATGCCACCTCTACCACTTTAACAGCAAAGAAGTATGTTCTCATCCCAATTCCTCAAACTCCCTGACATGTGCAATCTTTCCTCACAGACCTTTCTTTTGAAAAAGGTATGGATGTTTTGATCCACACCCCTGCCCAGGTCTTGCAAAATAACTGTTTCACAGGGATAAAACAGAATAATTTGAGCTGGGCAGCTTTACTATCATGGCTAACAACACATGGAAAAAGAAATAGCTGACGTCCAATAATCTCTCAGACTGGGTAAAATATATGTGCAATCTTCCTCATGAGAGTAAACAGATGTGCTTCCAGTTTTACCAATGCAAAGAATATGTCCTGTAACTGAATATTGAATCTGTTATTAAGTATTCATTCAGATTATCAGATCCTATTACTCCTTATTTGAGCCTTTTTTCCACATTACCTACTTACAGGAACAAATTTGAAGATTAGTCCAAGCTTGATTCCTTAACAGTTGCATTATTGCAGCCTGCTTTTTCCTAGCCAAATTCTCAGTTCACCTCAGGGGAAAAGTTGGTTTAAAGAAATATTTGATTAATCCTTCTTCCTGTTCTCCTTCAATTGACTCTGTACTTTTTGGCTGTTTTCCATTTTGTAAAATTATATCACTTTATATAAACTGAGCACTATGCAAAGAGATGAGACCTTATACCAATCCCTACAAAATTGTCCACACTCAATAAGTAAACAATAATGCCTAGTTTTAGATTCAGCATGAGTTCAAGGGAAGTAGCTAAACTGATTTAATTTTGTTCATGTGAGATATCACATCTGCTGACATGCGACATATACACATGTAAGTGTAACTCAAATGATACTAAATGTTTAATCAGAAAAATTAAATAGAGAGTAGGCTTTTTGTTCATGATTCCATGAACTGAAGGAATTTAAAACTTCCTTTCAAAAGATTTGACAACACTTTTTCACATGCGGTGTAAAGAAACATTACCAGAAAATGGAGAACATAGATAGAAGTAAAGATTGAGAGTTGCTTCCATTCATATTGAACACTGTGCCAAGTCCTCTCCATATTGTAATTCATCAATTAATCTAATTAACTTGTTTAAAATTAAAATTAAGTTAGGCATACTTAAGGTCATGCAATTACAGGTCTGTGAAGAGAGTTTTACACCAACAAAACAGCTGCAATCTAAATGACAAATCACATGTTCTCTAACAACTCTCCATTCCCAGACAGATATTTATAACGTTTTTTTTAAATCAAATTAAAAGGAGGTTTTGTTGCTTTGCAAGTGCTGACTATTCAGGAAAGTACTAAGAATTAAGCACTAAGACTTAAGTACTATTATTGACTTGGGATGAGGCTTCTTGAATGGAATATGGCATCCATCTCCCAAAAAAAATGACTGTAAGGAGATGATGGGATTACCATGTCTTCCTTCACTACTGACTATACAGTGATTCAGTGGTAGGGTTTTTTTCTTCTGGTTAATCTTTTAACCTATCCATAGTTAGCCCATGAAGTGACAGTGCATAAATTTGTTATGTTTGTTATACTATATGGTCTTAAATCCAGTCCTCAAAAGAGGTAAAGAAAAAAAGCTCCCAACTACTCTAATAAAGAAGTATAAAAATCTGCCCAGTCACCGAGCTGGATAACTTCACCAGTATATGATCCTTTATCCATGGTGAAGATACACTGTAGTTCCTAAAAGGGATGGAGATGAGTAGCATGAAACAATTTTTCCTTATTATCTCTTTCAACAGGCAAAATTCACAGCAGGCTGAGTCAGCTGAGCTGAGGCATGGCAAGGCCAGAACAAGCAGACTGTCTGACAGTAAGAGCACTGATGCCTCAAAAAAACCATGTCCATTCAGACTGCCTCAGAAACTAACAGAACAGAAAGAATAAGTAGGTTGATTGCATTTTATTTGACACAATTTACTATATGTTTGATAAATAACTTTATAAAAGGTTGGCTGGGTGTGAAAGATATTTGTACCTTCAGAATGGTCTTTAAGAAAAAACAGGTATCTTGAATCTCTCAGTTACTAAGCAAATCTTGCATTAAATAATGCAGATCAGGTAGAACTCGGACACTGAGTGAAGCAAACTCTGTTGGCTGTGAAGAACAGGCTGCTACTTTCTAGCATATTAGCAAAATAGAAACAAGATGGGATGTGGGGAGATTGCCTTTGGAGAATTTTATCAGTAATCTGGTAGTTGGACAAGAAGAAAAGGGAAAGTTGTTACTTGCTCAAAAAACCTAACAGGCTGGATACCACAAGTGTTGACCAAAACCGAAAACCAAACATACAACACACTGACAAGAAGATAAACGCATAAATGAAAACTCCGCCTTAGTGTGTATCCAAGACTTACACTGCTGGATTATTTACCCCAGTCTTCTATGGAGCTATACTCAATATACTTGTTTATTAACGATGTTACCACTGTAGCCAATTGCCTTGTTTCTCATCTGGAAATTTCCAGTCCTGTTCCAGAAGTAGCTTGACCAAATATGAATCACTAGTTCACAACAAGAAAAAAAAAAAAAAAAAAAAAAAAAAAAAAAAAAAAAAAGGCAGTGCTTGTTTGCATTAAGTTTCAACTCAGGAACTATTTAATAAGTCTGAGGATACCCCTGCCATCCCAGTTTAAATCAGAAAGCTCATGAATCTTACTCTGAAACTTCAAATCCTCCCTTCAGATCAATATGTCATCCACCTACCACAGGCATTGCAGTACTCATTTGCGAGAAATCTTTACCTAGAACTCATACATAGAGTTTAACAGGTAAAGCAAATTACTATGTCGAGGCATGAAACTTTGAGGGGTGACCACCTTTCCAAGCTAAATGTCTGGATACTAAGCCTTGAATGAGATCCATGCTTTATTGAGAAGATGTGTGGTTTCTTAGGACAAAAATCTTTGCTTCTGATTTTCTTCCCCCTTCCTACTGCTGCCAAGCACAGCATGGTGAGCCAGAAGGGGAGCCAGGCAGGACCCTTAGCCCCAAATGCCTGCTGGAATTTGCTGGTGAGCTCAGGGCTCGGGCACATTTCCTGGGGAAGCCAAGCTAGACCTAACAGAACCTGTTCAACAACAGCCACTGAAGACACATGAAGCAAGAAAGGACCACATCTATCACCTCTCACAGATTTCCGTGTACTGCTGCTTTTTCTCAAACTTCAAGTCCCAGATGTCTGTGGAAGCTTGTTCAGACTGACAACAAGAGAGATGGCTGGCACAATGGAAAATGTGGACTGCGGAGTTCCCTTTGCACACATTTTTCAGGTTGTTATTAAATCCACCATAAAATGATTTTCTGAAACAAGTAGAGGAATCATCAACATTACACACAGTAAAAGTATTTTGAAATTGTCCTTTTTCTATAGAGTAAAATGATTTTTCATGTTTGGGTTTTTTTTCAAAGAAAAGTTGCTCATGCATTTTAAAAAGTGAGAAATAAAATGAATTTGACTTTTCTTTAACAATGACACCATGAACAGTTAGCATGTTTTATACTGAATTCAAACACTACCTCTAATAAAACAAAAATAAAACCAAACCAAAACAAACAAACAAACAAAACCAAACAGAAAAAAAAAAAAAAAAACCAAAAACAAAAAAAAACCAAACAAACAAACCAAAAACCTACTGATTAGCAAAGATAACAGATTTGGGTTTTAATTCAGCTGCTGAAATACTTTCACATCCACAGGGTACTTCCCTTTAAATCAACTCACGCTTTTTTGACACTCTCTGTTGTAACAGCTAAAGTTCAGATACGCAATAAAGGAAAAAAATACCACATAATAACACTGTGCATAGCACAGCTCGTAACACAATTACATTCACCCATAACTCTGTTCAGACTGCATTTTGCTAATATTTCATTGACTTTCCTGGGTCTCCAAGAAGCTCATAATGCAAACCAGGGTCACTGGAATTGGTCTTTTGCCAATGCATTCTGAAATGGCTTTTGTCAGCAGAAACCATTGTAAACTCACTCACACATGAATGAAGCCCAGGAAGCAGCAAAAAGCTATGCATTAAATAAATACATAAATTCTGCCCTACTTGTCACTGGGACACCATGATCTCTGCATGCCTGCCTAAATGAGAAGAAATACTAACTTCATATGAATGAGAACTTCCTAACCTCAGCAACAGTGTATTTCTTTCAGTACTATTTTAATGCTTTGCTGGTTCCAGAAACACCTGAAAAAAGTACGACATGTAATGTGGAGATGGTTCAAGCACAGATCACATGAGACACATTAAACACGAGCAGTGTGTCAGGTGGTACTTACAAAAGTAATGCCAGGCAAGGTGAGATTGCTGCATCAAGGTATTAAGGTATTGCAAAACGAGAGAGGAATAACACCAAACAAACAAACAAACAATAACAAAAAGTTAAAAAAATAATAAAAAACCACACCAAAACAAACAAAAAAGCCCCCGCAAAACCTACCTTTATCTTGTTTCTACTGCTTTCCACTAACACTGCAGTGATCCCACCTTTGAGGCAAAGACCTCAGCAGCAGGTGCTGTTAAAGGGCTGCAGCTCAGTAGCAAGAGAAATCCTCACAGAGAACTCAGAATCAGCAACAGCAGCAGATAAGCAGCCATAGCTCAAATCAGAAACACAGCAGTTCTGGCCTGGCTGGCAGATCTTCTGAGGCCATAACCAGCTTGAAAAAAAAAAAAAAAATCCCTAAGACTCTCCAAAGAAAAAGTGCCAAAATGTTAACTTTTAAACTTGACTCTCATGTGCACTTGGGAAGCAGAAATTAAGATGAAAAAAATAAAATAATGAATGATATACTGTGTTCTAGCCCCGAGATCATATTTATTTTTTTCTTTCTGTCTTTCATTCATAATTTCTTGCCTTTCATATTTTTATCATTTCCATTATTTTTCCCTTTATCTGCTATTTCTCTTTTTTCATATTTGCCCTTCAATTTCTTTTTTTTCAAGTTTGGTCAACAATATTATAGCAGGTTCTCATAACTGAAATTCTTCAAATGCATCACATAAGTGAAACAGCTTCAAATTGCACCAGAAACTTAGAAAAACAGATTTTTCTGTATCTTTTTAAATAATTAAATCTCAGGAGCATATAAACAATGCATCAGCCAAGGTTATCATAAGACAATTCTTCTCTGAATTAATAAAAAAGAAAAAAAAAAGGGGGGAAAGGGATAGGAAAAGGAAAAGGAGCACTTCCCCATTGACCTAGAGTTAATAATTATAAGTTTACAACGGATCTTTTCCTAATCACCTCATTGCATGTTTAATTAACCATTTTCCACTTTCTTTTATGAAATACAAGTGTTCTGATGAGACCTTTATGATTTTATTTAGAGAATAGGTACTGGGTATTTTACTATATTTTACTGATTACTAATGAACTGCATTTATTCAGAAATAACATTTTCTGTTATTATAAAATATATTGTGTTAGTAGAAGGTATACATCAAAGTCTAGAGAGCAAGTACTTATATTTTTTTCAACAAATCTATTTATATAAAGGTGGTACACATTTATAAATTGTTTATAAAATGTGTATACATATACATATAGAGAAGTAACTATGAGTTTCTATAGTTTTGAGACCAAATCTTTATGCATTAATTCAACATTCAGTAAAATAAAATAAAGGGAAACAAATCTAAAATCTTTGATTCATTAAAAAAGGCAAAGTCCCATTCTGAATGTGTTTGTTCTTTCTTTTTAAGACTGCATATTCCAGGATTCCCAAAGATAAAACATATATTTATGCATGAAAAAGTTTACCCAGAAACTCATAGTCCTTCAAAACATTGGATAAGAAGTCTAAAAGTGAATGGTGTCTATATAGACACATCTGTGTGGTTCAGAATTCATAACTGATGTAATTTCTCTCTCCCTTCGCAGCTGTTAAGACACCTACCCCTTGCCCTCACATTGCATGAAGCATTGAAAATAACTCAACAAACATTTTCCAAGGAAAGATTATTCAGTATATTCACATAAAGTTAAGGAGAAAACAAGTTTTCACTTCAAAAAACCCAAATAACCATATATCTTTATTTATTTTGGATTTATGAGGCACTCATGTTATAGAAATAAAAGCCAAGGATCACATCTCATCTTTAAAAAATATCTATGAGCTAGCAGCACAGTAATACTTGAACCAAAATGTTTATTCTTACTAATTTTGTCTCATAAGCGCTAATAATTTAGGTACTCAGCATCCCCCAGGGATCATTTAACATCAATAAAAACACATGTTATAAAAACACAAGAGATAAAAGACAGCCAATTATGTTTAACAGCAAAACTCCAGGCTAATGTTCCCAAATGGATGATTAGTCAAAGAGCAATAGGTTATTTTGTGACATTTTGCAGAAAGCATAACACTACTTTTTTTTTTTTTTTTCCATTTAGTTCAGTCTTTCCCTCTAGCGCACAGTTTTTACTCTCTATCTGTTTGCTTATAACACCAGTAAATAACATAAAAGGCAAATTCTTTGGGTCTTTTATCTCTTTTCATTAACAGTACTATGAGCATTACCCATTCAATTCAATAGAATATCCATTTCAGGTATTCAATATTTGTTCTCCTTCCCCACCCCCTCTGCCCAATCACATGGAGTCTTAAACTATTCATTTAACCACCTTCAGTCATACGACAAAAGGATGTTGCCAGCATAACCTGTTGACCAGTTCTGCTCCAGATTTGTAATTGCTAGGAAACATTCACTGCCTTTTGTGTGACCATTACACTGATACAAGCCAAAATGCCCTTACTGAAATTTACTTACACAAGGAAATAGGAAGCGCTCCATGTTAAGCACAATGTGCTGCCACCACCCACTTGAGCATCACAAGAAACTTTCTGAAGAATCTGTTTCCCAGGCAGAGATCTGGGAAAACACCATCAGCTTCCAAAGCAGTGGATCAGAGTCCCAGGAAAAGACTACTGCACATCAGAATGTTAACTCTGGGTTATATTTAGATGGCAGCACACCCCAGCCCACACAACCAAAAACCTGGGCCCATATCATTAGACAGATGAGAAGTAGACTAACAAATCTTGGGTCTGCCACAATCACACTAGTTATCAAACTGTGCTCAAGATGTAAAGACAGTTAAACAAGCATTTCATTTTTGGGAAACTTTGGCCCCAACGTGGCACCTACAGGTCAGAATGAACCAGTAAGTTTTAGCAAGATCTTTCTAACCATGGACTTGATATTCATGCAGGTCATTTGAGTTCTAGCTCTTAAAAGTGCTCCTAACAAACTATTACCTTTTATCTTGTTATAATAACTTCTGAGAAGCACTCAGATCACCTGAATCTAAAGGAAAAAGTATGCTTTTTTGCTCCAGCTAGACCTTTCCTGGAAGTTACGGCAGAGAAACATCTCCCTCCCGAACTTTTATACCTGCAAGTAGTACAAAAACAAATACACTTTCACTGGATGTCCAGCACTCTTTAATCTGAAAACAAGGCCTCTGAGGGACCTTTACCAGAACAAGTGAGTGACTCTCAAAATTACGTGCTGGTACTAGACAGTCCATGATCCAGATGGTTTGATCTAACTTCTGGACACACTGCCACCTGTTATCTACATATCTCATCATATCCCATATTCACAAATGCATGCTGACATATTTAAATGAGGCTGGTTTTTTGTCTAGATATTTGGCTGTGCATCCTCCTGATTTTTGTGTCCAGCTCTGGAGTCCTCAACATAGAAAGGACATAGAACTATTGGAACAGGTCCAGCAGAGGGTCACAAAGATGATTAGAGGGATGGAGCACCTCTTCTATGAGGACAGGCTGAGAGAGCTGGGGCTGTTCAGCCTGGAAAAGAGAAGGCTCAGGAGAGACCTTCTAGCAGCCTTCCAGTATCTGAAGGGAGCCTACAGGAGAGCAGGAGAGGGACTCTTTGTCAGGATGCATAGTGATATGACAAGGGGTAATGGTTTTAAACTAGAAGAAGGGATACTTAGATTGGATATTAGGAAGAAATTTTTTCCTGTGGGGGTGGTGAGGCACTGGAAAAGGTTGCCCAGAGAAGTTGTAGATGCTCCATCCCTGGAGGCATTTAAGGCCAGGCTGGATGGGGCTTTGAGCAATCTGGTCTAGTGAGAGGTGTCCTTGTCCATGGCAGGGGGTTGGAACTCGATGATCTTCAAGGTCCCTTCCAACTCTAAACATTCCATTCTATGATTTTATATGTCAGATATTGCCATCCTCACATTTGGGTACTGCTTGTTTCCATTTAATTTCCTATCTCTACTTGCCCTCTACTGGTTTAGAAAATCTACTGAAGATGCACTCTGTTCTCTTCACTCAGGGAAGAGCCACGCATGAAGGAGGTCAACATGTAGTTGTAACCATGCAGATGTCCAGATTACCCTATCACAAATTAATGATCTACAACCAGATCTCTAACCCTGAGGTAAAGCTGAGGATATGGGGTGGCCCCAATGCACCCTGGGGTATGTGGGACCCAGCACCAGGGAATTGCCTTGTCCAGGCTTCTCCTTACCCACTCAAAGTAAAAGTGGGTCTTGGCCCTTGGTAATGGGTGTGAAAACTCAGGCACTTCCTCCAAATGTGTGGATGAACACACATTTCCAGGCTTTTATTGAGATTCTCATCATGTTTCATGAGGCTAAAAATAACTTCTAGCGTTAGCTTCTAAGCATCTCAGCTGTATATCAAACCATTCTTAGCTTAGGAGCTATAGAAATAAAATTGGATACGTGAACTTCAATTGCTAAAAAACCAGGCACAATAATGTAACATCACTTGAAAATTCACGTTGACTGAGTAAATGTCTTACCTAAGAACCATCATGCTTTTGCTTTTTTTTCTGGTAGGGATACTGGGATAGAGGCCTGAAGGAGGATTGATGGGTAGTTTCTCTGAATATTTTGAAATGTATATAAATAACACATATAGTCACATGCAAGAAACATACCAATATCCAGCTTCACTCTTACGCCTCTGAAAAGGCCTTTTTTTTTTTCCTTTGCCTGCCCTGCTTTGTAACGTCAATTAAATAATCAGACTCTTCTTGCCGGAAAAGCATGTGAGCCTACAGTACCAATCAACAGCCTTATTATTTAAAACAGCACAGGCCAGGGGACTTGTACATTTTCTAATCATTGTGCCTCTTCTTTTAAAGCATGCTTTCATTATAGTCAAAATGTATTATCCCCATACCATTCTCTTCTGTCATCTCTGTATCACAAGTTACCCACTCCATCATATTAAATAAAGTTTTTGGATTACGTTATATAAAAAATAATGCAAGTATAAAAATTAAGTTTTATTTTTCTCAGTGTAGTTTTAAAGCAATCAACCTTGCAATAAACAAGAGACTGTCTTGATAGGAACAGTCAGTATATGTCAGGCATATTTCCTTAAAAAGAGTTGACTTGATATTAATAGCAATCTGTCGTTCTCCCTATCAATCAGGAATTGCAATCAGCCACAAACACACCCTCTAGTTCTCCTTCAATCAGGGAAATAGAGCAGAAGCTCAATTGTAAGTATTTAATAAATTCATAAAAGGAAAAATCCATCAGAAACTGTTGGGATCACACTGGGATACCTTTATTTAGGATTTTTCTTTATCTGTGAGCAGCTTTATCATTTTCCCATGGGCCTTCATATGCAGCAAGGACCTAAGAATTTAGGATTGTGTGGTTTGGGAAGTTTCAGTTCACAGTCATTAAGAAAAAAAAGAATCAGTATTAGAACTATTCCTATTTAACACTAATGAAAATGTAAGTCTTTTTTTTCCAAGTGCTTTCTGGTAATGGAAAAATAGGTTACCTGTCAGCTCTTCCCAAACAACCTCTGCAACAGAGCACCAGAGCAGACTCTCCAGTTCCCAGCAGTGAGGCATCATTAAAAAAACACCAAGAATTTAAAATCAGGAAACTTATTTTTGAAGAGCTTAAGACATTAGCAAAACAGATTGTTTCTCCCAATGGTATGTTTGAACAAGCAAGGTACTTTCAAAGTGTTACTGTACGGAGCAGAATTTCACAATGCATGTGTTTGTGATGCCAAATACAATCTCCTGAAATACCTCGCAGATTATCATTCATTATCAAGGAGAGCCTTTGTTAGGTATTACTAAACCTCCAGTCTCAGCACCATATGCTTTAATTCCCCTATGGGAAATGTCATCCAGGGACAGAAAAATCACAGCAGGTAGAACATTTCAGTCTGAGGAAGAGGAGACTGAGGGGTGACCATATTGCTCTCTACAACTACCTGAAAGGAGGCTGTAGAGAGGCGGGGGTTGGTCTCTTCTCACAGGTTACAATAATAGGACAAGGAGTAATGGCTTCAAGTTGTGCCAGGGTAAGTTCAGGTTAGATATTAGAAAATATTTCTTTACTGAAAGGGTTGTCAGGTATTGGAATGGGCTGCCCAGGGAGGTGGTTGAGGCACCATCCCTGGAGGTATTCAAGAGAGAAGTTCACTTGGTGCTCAGGGATATGGATTAGTGTTGGGTGGTGTGTTGGGTGTGGTTTGTTTTGTGGTGTGGGTTTGGGTTTTTTTTTGTTTTGGTTTGGTTTGTTTTTTTCCATTGGTTGGACTAGATGATCTTAAGAGTTCCCTTCCAACCTAAGTGATTCTGTGATTATACAAAAGTTTTGGTAGTTCTTTAGTAGCAACACGAAATAGTTTGGGGTTTGGGATATGTTTTAAAAAAAATTTATTCCCTAGGAAGATTATTTTAGGGCACTGTAATAAATTCATACTTGATAGATCAAATTCGAGAACCAGCAAAGATATTTGTTCAATTTCGTTGCAAAATAAGGTAAAGTAACTATAACCCTGATATAAAGACATCTGAGATAAATCTTTCTATTGGCTCTAACTAGGTAAACCCACATTAATACTGATTGCATTGCAAAATACTTGTAACAATCAGGAATATGTACATACTACTTACAAGAAAGTAAAGCACAGAACTGGCAATTTTTAGACTGAGTTCATGAAAACTACAAGGTAAAAAAAGTAACTTTTAAAATATGGCTACCTGTAACACATTTTTTGTCCTCTAATTGTTGTCTAGTGAATTAACTGTTCTGGAAAAAAGCATCCAATAACTCAAGTATTATAGCTCTTGTGCTATTGGGGAATGGTATTCTTAAATAAATTCATTTTATTAGTGATATCAGAACAGGAAGGCCGTTCATTATTCAGGCTAGAAGAGATATTCTTTGGTGGCCTTGGGAGCAAAAGCAGGACTATTAAACTCTGAAACTGTCAAAAAATGAGTTTGGACGAACCATAGAAGACTAGTTCTCCAGAGGAAGTGTGGAAGATGGGTTATGAAATATGTGTGTGTGTATATATGTGTGTGTGTGCATCTAAATAGAAGACTGAAGCTAAATATTTGTACTACTATGAATACTGTCATACAAAGTTTCTCCTGTTTAATGCAAAATAAATATGTCTTCCTGTCAAAAGATGTTTACTAAGTATAAATTGTTCCTATACTGAATATTTCTAGAAAGCTACCAATAATCTTTCTACATATTATAATGTCTCTTTCAAGTACTACTTAAATAAATATTCCAGAAAAGGTTTAGAATTTGGCTTTTTCTAGTACTTTTGAGCAAAAAGATACAAATGCATGATAGAAATGCTATTGAAATACACTCACAAGACCAAAAATTAAAAGCTACGAAAGGAATTTTCATCTAAACCATTAGATCCAAGTAAGTAGATTACATTAATCTTTTAACATTAAATACTGTATCTTAAAACTTTCAGGTGAATACTGCTTAGATACCATATTATCTAACTATCTTTCTAAATTATTTAGCAAGAAATGTAGTCTCACATATCAATATAAAATTATTCAAGCCTATCTTTTTGGTAATGTATAAAGAACATGTATCATGCTCTTTATCATATATTATATTTCCTTGCATGCTAATAATAGCATACTGCAAATTTTAGTCAGCAATGAAGCTGTTCTGGTATGTGATGATGGTCATACTAATTTGAAAACACTTATTAAAATGCAATAATTTAAAAGATTAGTTTACAGGAGTCATACAGGATGACTTATTTTATTTAACAAGTCTAGTGTTTTAGAAAGGCATTAGGCTATGCTGTGTTATAATTTGTCATCTGCCTGGCAGCTAAGAGGAAAATGTCTCTTTCTTTCTCTCTGTGTTTGCTGTCCTTGGCTCAGTGTATTGCAACAATCATATATACTAACAACAATATATATTTAAATATTTTAAAAGTTTTTACTTAATTTTGAGACAGCATCTGAAGTCCTGGGTATAGGGTCACCATCAGGACATGTACCCTAGCATAAACTAGAAAAGTACCTGTAACCTGCCCCATTGTCACAAAAATGCCCCTTCTTGATGACAGAAATAGCCAACAATGACACTTAATAAGCTTTGTAATACTTCACTGCAAGGAAGATTTATTCTTAGGTTTTCCTGTTGTTCTGAGGCAGGTAATGACAGCTTGTGCAATCAAGTACTAAAGACAAGCCATGGACATATCAAGGTGATTTTTCCATATTCAGCAACACCTGAACCCAGAGGAATATTTTTTATTCCCTTTATCTGTATTTTCCTAAGCATAATTCTGAAAATTGTTATACTTTCCTAGTTTTAAAAACAGTTTCTTTATTACAAAATTTTATCACTTTCTGTAAGTGCTTCCTATAATAAATGTGGTACTCTTAAAGGACATTTTCAAAAGACACAGGATGCAAAATAAAACATGGTGATTGAAGTAGGAATCAAAGCCAGTGAAGTCCAGTAAAATAGGATCTATATTTAATTAAATTGGATTTCTCATTCTGGAAGTGTATGATAAATAGCATTATTCTATTTTACAATGCTTTAAATCATGACACATTCACATATTTATGTTGTTATCAACCATGTCTAGACATGGTTGCAATGAAGTTCTCCATTTTACCCTTTTAATTAGGGCTTTCTGCTCTGCTTTTTTAACAGCTCTGGCAAGAGTAATTTGTTATAATAAAAACCAAATGTATGCATAAACCTGCAATTAAAAATTCACTGTCTTTGTGGGAACAGTCTTCCAATTTAATAATGATGGAACTGAATTTGACTTACTGTTTGTAATTTCTGTGCGAGGGATCAAATTAGTAATCTACTAGAAAAGTTACCAAACAGAAAAACCAAGAAACTAATGACTATTTTTCTGCAGAGTTAGCATGATAAAGATTGAGTTAGCCCAAAACAGCCTGTATTTTTAACAGTGGACAAATATCTAGGCATGCATCAAAAGTAAAAATTAGCAACACCACAAATGAAATATTAAGTTTCTAACAAATCCATACCTTTCATCACTTTACAAAATCATGTATTTTCTTTGATGCGCCACTTCTTCATACTGGAAATTTACTACTGTTCACTGTGTTAGGGGTTTTTTTTCTCCTTTTTTTTTGTCTGTGCGTGTATGGGGTTTTAAATCTTTTTCTTTTACAACACCCCATTGCAATCTCACAACAGCCTAAACAAGTCTCCATCACCCTCATACTCCATCCTCATTGACTCAGACTGCCAATCCCTAACTAAACTTTAGATTTACAAAATAGAATACACCTTTCAGATGCAGGCTCTTTCACACAAAACCAAGTGTCAGGCAAGTTTCCGGACTGTAAACATCATTAATATTTATAAGAAAAGGACTCCTTGAAAGGAAACAAACTTTGATTACTTGCCTTCAAAGGCCGAGTTTTTTTCAGATTAAGTTACTATAGAGGAACATTCTAAAAAATCATGTTTCATAAGAGAACTCGATTAATTTAAATCTCTCAGGTAAAAAGAAAACAGATTTTAAGATAACAGAGGTTTTTTCTTCACAGACTGAGAGAGTTCAGATTGTTCAGCCTGGAGAACATAAGGCTCCAGAGGGACCATATTGCAGCCTTTCAGTACTTAAAGAGGGCCTACAGGATAGACGCAGGCAAACTTTTTGTCAAGGCCTGTTGTGATAGGACAAAGGGGTAATGCCTTCAAACTAAAAGAGGGTAGATTCAGACTACATATAATGAAGAAATGTTTTCCAATAAGGGTGGTGAAACACTGGAATAGGTTGCCCAGAGAAGTGGTAGATAACCCATCCCAGGAAACATTCAAGGTGAGGCTGGACAGGGCTCTGAGCAACTTGCCCTAGTTGAAGATGTCCCTGCTCATTGCAGGAGAGGTTTGACTAGATGATCTTAAAGGTGCCTTCCAACCCAAGTTACAACATGATTCTATGATTTTTTTCCTGTGGTAAAAGGAAAATTGGAGGCTATAATAACTTTGGGTTACCAAAACTGCACAGAGAAGTCGTGTGCAGATTTGTTGCGCTTTGCTGCACAGTAGGTGTATACTGTTCACTCACTTACCCCCATGTTTACTCCAGTAAATGACAAGAAGGAGATCACTTCAGGCCAATTCTCGTAAAAAGACCCCATGAGAAAGACTTCACTATGGAATATTATTATCCAAAGCATCTCAAACAGCTTGCCAGAATTTCTGTGGTAATAGAAGAAACTGCAAAAACAAATATATCAGTCATTTTCTACCCGATATTTTAAGCCCTGAACAAACAAGATGAACACCCATAAGGCCAACAATTTAAAAAGTGACTGACAGTCCAGAGTGGGGCAGTGTGGACCCACTTTAAGCATCTGAAATTAGTGTGTGTATATATATACTAACAACAGAAAGTAGTGGGGACAAAAATGAGAAGGGTGATCTTCCCTTTGAAATAGGGAGCAGTTGAGTGTAATGAAGTTGGAATTATATAGACTCCAATTGAATTTCAAATGTCTCCACCACCTAGAAAAAATTCTGTATTTTGATCTCAATGTGTCAGCACCTCAAATGGAATCATGTGCTCACCACCTGCTCCTCTGCACATCTTCTGTCACTGATAAAATATAAAATACACTTATGAACATTAAAAATTGGAAAAATTCCCTGTATTTTAACTTAGGGGTGTGTGTGAGGGAGTGTGTGTGTGTGTGTGTGCACATGGATGTGTTGCATTTTAAAAGGCGTGCATTCTCATTTAACTGGGTTTCAAGCTACAAAACCTTCATTTTTTACTCTAGGGCAGCTGTCTATGAAGGATACCAGAGTATTTCTGCCAAAAAGCTCTAATTTCCTAGCCAGGATTCTTCTGTCTGTGGAACATAGGAGGAAAAACTCAATTCTAGCAGCTTAAACCACCCACATTTTTTGATGAGCAGAGCTTGGTGGTAATATAAGCTCCCTACCAATTTGTTAGGAGCAGGTTGCAGAAAATTATTCATTTTTCTGACAGACAGTCACATTGTTGTTACATATGATTTTATATCCTCCAGATCGTTATGTCTCTGTATGACTACTGAGACCATTCATGGAACTGATCAAAATATGAAAAATAAAAATTGTAGAGTTTTGGAGCCTTTTAGTTTGAGGATTGGGGAGTTTTTAAGTCAAGAAAAAGTTAAGCTAGCAAAACAGTGTCATGGGATGAAGCCTACCCAAAAGTAATGCTCAGATAAGTGAAATCTTGACTACATCCACCTAGGTCTAGCTCATTTGGTGATTCTGGTATATCCTGGTAAGGCATAGCAACATTCAAGCAATTGTTACAGGGAAGGCTTTCCCAAAAGCTCTGTACTGAATCTGCCATTTTTTAATGGTAGAACTATGCATGGCAAAGAAACAAAGCCATGCAGGTGAACAATTTTATACGTGTATAGCACATTCGGGGATAGTAACCGCTAATTGTGTTTAGTTATGACAAAACACAAGAAAATTTTCTTGGGGTGACCAAAGAGGCCACATCATGACAACAGCCTAGGTTGGAAAGCAATAATGTGAAAACACCAGCCCCTTGGGAATACAGGTGTCCCACAGCAAGCAGAAGGCTGAGCCCACTCCGCTGTGCATAAAGGCTTGGCCACCAGCCAAGAGTCAGACTCATCAAGGAACAGGTTGCCCAGAGAAGTTGTGGATGTCCCATCCCTGGAAGTATTTTAGGCAAGGCTGGATAGGGCTTTGAGGAAACTGCTCTAGTAGGAGGTGTCCCTGCCCATGGCAGGGGGGTTGAAACTCAATGATCTTCAAGATCCCTTCCAACTCTAACCATTCTATGATTCTATGATTATTCAGCTGGAGCAAGTGTCCTCTTCCCCCACGGCCATGGTGCTGGTCATCACTATTGCTGTGCTGAAGACATTTGTGAGTGTTAATTGGAGTGCGTGTTTGTGTGTGCAGAACAGAAATCATTATCCACATGTTTTGTCCATCCCACTTTGTAAATTACTAAGAAATTTTAGATTATTGAGTGGTGGGGGTTCTGTTCTTTTGGCTACCTCAGCCCTCAATTCCTCCATGGCTGAATGAGACCTTCGTGTCTGGATCTCCCTCTCTTTTTTGCATTCAAACATTTACATCTTAGTTCAGCATATTATTAATGCTTGTAATATTGACAGTGATTAAAGATTTTGTGTCTGTACTCTATTAAGATACTGGTCTGTCACCACATGTCTATGTTCAAAATCCAAGCTTTACCCCCTCCTTTAATCTGAACTATAATATTCATAGCATGATATAAGACTGGAGATCAGATAAATTTGCAAGGAGAAAATATGCATTGTATAATTCTAAGGTGAAATGGATTCAAAGGTATATAAAATACAGTGGGAAAAAACAGTTTTAATAATACATATACTTTTCTGATTAGTTTTTTATTTATAATTCAGTAAGGTTAATTACTATTTTGCTTCTTATAAGGCTAAACAAAGACTGAAATATAAGAATAAAAGGTGAAAACAAACATCCATATAAAGCTGTTGTACCTTTCCAAAGGTACAACCTTTCCAAACTTTACAGACTGTATATCTTCAGATCACTTCATGGGAGTTTTAGTTGAATATTTGTTTCGCTTTCTGTTAAGAAAAAAAAAAAAAAAAAGACAACAAAAGACTTTCAAATTATATTCAAACATGGCAAAGCCCCTACAGCATAGATATTTTATCAATGCATGGCCAGCAGGTCGCAATCAAACTCGAGCTCCACTGTGTAAATACATGGTAACGGGTAACCGACCATATGGAATAGGGATTGTCAAAGCAAAAGACAGCAGTGTGTGTCTCTGTCCTGCATACATTCAAGGTTACAATGCAAGTGAGCAAAGAATTCAGTCCTGTTCCTAAATTTCTGAATTTCAAGCAAGGTCTTTAGGTACTGCAAAATTAAACTTTCTTGTGCCAATGAAAGGTATCTGACCAGATAATTAGAAAGAGGAAGAACGGAACATAACAGTTTCTTCTGATATTTTTAAAATTTGTCCTAGGCAATTAAGAAAAGCAGTAACTCAATCCATATTTGGTAGGTTGTGCCTTTCATCACATCTACATTAAATTTTACAGCAAGTAGAGTTTTGTTGTTTTGCTTGGCTATTCTAAAATAAATAAGTAAATAAATCAACCAAACCTAAAATATTTTTAGTACTGCTTCTGATATATTCAACAGGGAGGTGCAGTCCACACCGAAAAGATGCACTCAGATAGCCATATAGATATTTCAACTTCCATTTCTCCTGGCACCACTTTTTGTGCACACACAATATTGAAATTTAACAGTAATATACCAAAGCATTACATTCCCCAGTAATTCCTTTGCAACAGTGAGATTTGTCTACTTACTTCTTTGGCATAAATCTCTGGCATTAGCATTTGTTATAACAAGGGAAGCAGCAAGCAAAGAGCCAGTTTGAGCCTCTAAACATCATGTATTTCCAATGCAGACTGAACTTGTTTTGAACTCATTAGAACTAACATGGTGTGCAGGATCTGAAGCATGTGTTGGAAAATGACATTCTCTGAAAGTTGAATTTGTAATAAAAGTTATTTATGAACTTACCACAGAACGGCTCTTGTAGTAGCACAAACTGTATTCTCAGTCACAAGATTTCACTGATACAGTTCTTCACAAGAAGTCTCTCTGATGTAAATATCTTTGTCAGCACTTGGGGAGGGGGGATGAGGGCAGGAAGGAAGGAACACTACAAACAGGAACTCTCAGTTATCACAGACCTCAAGAAAACTGTGGAAGTCAGAAGGGTTTTTACACCCACAGTCAACAAGGGAAAACCAAGACTCAAGCATAAAAATTCCATGAAGATGTTGCATACCTAATGGCAATAGAGTAATTCTAAAATATAAGGTAGGTAG
Organism: Pedionomus torquatus; assembly: GCA_013398155.1. Taxonomy (NCBI): domain Eukaryota; kingdom Metazoa; phylum Chordata; class Aves; order Charadriiformes; family Pedionomidae; genus Pedionomus; species Pedionomus torquatus. The sequence continues at coordinate 736,758 of VZRU01016162.1, read as the reverse complement.
AGAAACAAAGATGATTAAGGGATTAGAGCATCTCCTTTATGAGGAAAGGCTGAGAGAGCTGGGACTCTAGCCTGAAGAGAAGGCTGAAGGGAGACCTTCTTAATGCTTATCAGTACTGAAGGGTGGGATGAAGGATGATGGACTCTTTTCAGTGGCTCCTAGTGACAGGACAAGGGGCAATGGGCACAAGCTGGAACATAGGAAATTCCATTTAAATATGAGGAAAAGCTGCTTTACAGTGAGGGTGACAGAGCCTTGGAACAGGCTGCCCAGGGAGGTCAGTCTCATCACTAGATGCAGTCCTGAGTAATGTGCTCTAAGCAATCCTGCTTTAACAGGGGAGTTGGACTAGATGATCTCTAGAGGTCCCTTCCAACTCTGACAATTCCATGGCTCATGAAAGCATAAATGTAGGGTCAGAAGAAATAGATATACTAACACGGTGCTTTAGTACTTATGCTAAAACAGACAGAAACATATAGATAGGGATTAATTGAAAATTTACATCAGATGTGACAAAAGCTATCACATTAGACTGTCATTTTCTCATCCACCCACTGATTTACTTTGACTCCTATGCAGTTCAGTTTAGTGGAGCCCCCATCCCATTTGTTCATTTCTAAAACCTCTTCAAAAGGCATCACTATTCAGTACTGTAAAAATTTTGTAATTTTTCTTAGTTCAGGCAAAGAGAAAAAGAAAAGTTTTCCAAAATGCATCCTAAGTAACATTTACTTGCAAGAAATCATGAGGCAACTGTTCTTACTGATCTTCATTGGAAAAACTAACACAACACTGTACATTAAAACTGCAGGTAATGACAACAGTGATCAGTTACTGCTTACTTTTGTTTATAGGGTAACATCACCAAATATACCAGAAATCTAAATAAATAATCAAAGACACCAACAGGATTAAACCTCTCTTCCTTCTAACTTCTAGTCTTCACTTTAATCTCTGCAAACCAAAAACATTCTATTATTATAATGACAATTCTGATTGTTGTGAGCAGCTACAAGTATTTTTCAGGAGGGACAAAAGTTGCAGCATTCTCCCTCCTGAATTTCAAGTAGTTTTCTTTTATTAACATGGTTTGAGTTGAAAAGGTTTGTGACTCCCTGCTTCTGACTCTCAGTTTATAAAGACCAATGATTAAAGAGAATTAGAGTAACAAAGAAGGCAAGCAAGTTGATATATTTGTTAGCAGAGGGGCCTCAGGGAAGTTGTTTACTCAGCTTCGGGAACATGAGGAAAGTAACGAGCTCCATTTTCTTAAGTATCCCAGAGATTACCCTAGCATTCAGCTAAAACTGGAAGCGTAATAATACTGGCTAAAGTATAACAAAAAGGTTTTGTATCGTATTATGACAACAGGGAGTTAATTTTTACCTTTTTATGAGCTGGAATACAGTACATAGGCAGACATAATGCCATATCTGACACTGTCAGCTAAAACAAACTGAAGACATTAAATAGAGCAGGTGATGTGAGAAACAACAGTGTATCCATATGGACAGGCAAATGCAATCTAGTTGCCTCTTTTCTATTTGTGAATTTGCAGGGATAATATACAGGCTTAGATAAAACCTATTTTTCCATTCTGTGCTTCGTGTGTAAAATTCAGATTGTGATTTCCTAAACTTAGTGTAGCATCTCTGTGTATAGGGAAGAAACACCAGTTAGCAGATATTCTTGGTTTTATGTTTAGTATTTCTTCAGATTAAACTGACCTTCTCACAATGTGAATGTCACAGCTACATTCTTTTTCTAATAATCTCTTGACAGGAGATATTCTTATGCACCCTAGTTTACATTAAAAAAAAAAAAGAAAAAAAAAAAAAGGGTATTTTTTCCCTCACAGTGTTTGTTCTTTTTCCTCCCCTCCTTGCTATTATTGTATTGATTTACTGTGAACTTAATGGAATTTCTGTATCTATCTTCTCCTTAGTTAACATACTATAAGCTCCTTCATCAACCTGTGCATTTTCTGTTAGTCCTCAGGTAGCAGATTGCAGGCAGCTCACATTTTTACTTTCATTGAATATCTGCTTGAATGCAATCACAGATTTTTACAACAAATATTTCCCAGAATCTGTTTGGCCACATATCCTTGACTGCAGAAGTAAGTGATGTTTTTGTAATGTGATTTTTACATCCTTTGCAAAGATCCAATAGTGTAACTAATACAATCCACCTGCTCAAACCAGTAACACTTTTCTAAAGGCTCATTTCTGAAAAACAATTTGTGGAAGTACCCACAGTGTGTTCTCTTACCCGCTAAAGAATACTGCTCCATTAATAATATCTGCAGGAATCCCAAAGGAGGGATTGAGTTCATGGAAGGAGCAGGCTGTACCCTGCTCTTCCAGGGTTATGGACAGGAGACGCTGCCTGTAAGGCAGATGATAGCTTCCCTTTCAATTCCACAGCACTCTTACTAATCAGTGTCCCTGGTGCACTATATGACCCACTTGATGGCTTTCAAATCGCTAGATTCATTAGAGACAGAAATTGTACCTTTTTTGTTATTAAAAATATCTTCATATCAGACTTTTTGTTACCATGATTACCATATCTTGGTGTATGCAATTCATCAGGAATTAATATAATCTATGAATAAAAAGGTCATGAGAAATCATTTTATATGAGATACAGTCTATTTCATCCAAAGTCAGCTCTGCATACATCTCGCCTATTATTTCATACAGATAAAGGAAAGATTGAAAATTTTTTTCAGTCTTATGATCTTTGATTCTTTCAAGAATTCAGCATTGCTACACTAGAGGGGAAAAAAAGGCAATTTTAAACATTGTCCCCTGACAGAAACTCTGTAAGACAGGCAAGTGAAAACAGGACTTTTCAATGGCTTCTACACAACACAAGAAATACATATCTGAAAAGACATATGCATGGAGCCCTTTCATTACACAGCTATGCTACACAAAATTCAAATTGGTAGGCAGAACACATTATGACACGTGTTCAGTATTATGTGAACTCACGTTGAATGTCAGGTTATTTGGGCACATACTAGTACAAAGCAAGCTGCAGCAAATCTCAGTAATTTTCACCTGCAACAAAACAAGCTTTATTAGCCAATTTAAAATTCTATGCAAATACATTTACCCTCCTTTTAATATCAAAATGAACTGAATATCCATTGAGATAAATGGTCAAAATAATTTTAAACAATAATAATTATTAAAGCTTTTTATGCCTCATTAATTTTCCCCATCATTAAATATTTTCTACTATTTATATTGTAACATGGGTATGAAATGTGTGTATGTATACAATTTTTGATTCAAATATAGTGTTTCTGAGAAGTGTTGGGTTGAAAAGATTTGTCTTTCTGATTGCCTTTCTGATGTTGACCCAAAAAAAATAATGGTTATAAACCACAAATATATTGATTCAGCACTTATGCTGATACAGACCCCAGAAGGGGAAAAAAAAAAAAAAAAAAAAAAAAACACAACAAAACCCACAAACAAACAAAAACCAAACCAAACATTTAATTTTACCCCATTCTCTTTCTTCTAGAAGCTAGTGTATCCTCGTGAAAAGGCAGCAGCCCACAGTATCACAGGGAAATTGAGAGGAAAGGCAGTGTGAATCAGAGCTCTCAGGAAACATGAGGGCAGCTTTCATAATGAGAGACATACGTGTATTTAGAGACAGAAGTTGAATTTTTCATACGTTTTTTTACCTTTTTTTTTGCTTACTTTATGATTCGCTGTTTGACAGTTGTTCTTTGAGCTCCCCATTACTATCTTTACTCTTTACCAGTGCATAAAAGTTATAGATGTAAGAACTGGGGCTACAGTTAATATTAAATATTTAATTTTTAAAAATCAAATGCCCATTAACAGAAGTACTTTCATTTATACACTAAACCAATCAATGAATGTTTGGGGCGGGGGATGGAGGGGGGCAGGGTGTAGGATAATTCCTTGACTAATTCTGCAATATGACTTTGGTTGACAATAAATAATGAGCAACATGTTGACTAGGGAACTGGGGTTTTTATTCCACATTATTTCCAACCCTGCTAGTTTTGATCGTTACAGAGCACCCTTCCCCTCCCAGCAAGCTGCTCCTCATGCTGTTTGCCCTTGAGGGACAAGCACCAATCTGATCAGCAGTTCCTACAGAGCTGAAAGGACCTGCATGATTTTAAATTACTTCTATCCACGTAAGGATTATAAGACACGGAACATGATTTTTTTTCTTGCTCTGGGAAGAAAACCCTCACTGACTTGTACCAGCAGTCCTGATCCCCACCTCTCAGCCCCCACACCCTGCCAGCCCCTGCACACACACTCCCTGAGCCGCTCTGCTAAGGCTTGCTACCCCGTACACAAAGAAACAACCAGAACTTACTCACTTAGCACTATAAAGCAGTTATTTACAGTTATTAATTGGTATAAAGCAGTTACACACCAGCGGGGGCCAACGCCGCCCCCATCCACAGCAGAAACCCTCAGGTGGGAGGGGCTGAAGTGGAGCCAGCCTGAAGCCAGATTCCTCCTCTGCCATCGATCCCTGGCCACATCCCGCTCTTTCCCTCGCCTCTGCCCGGGTCACTGCCAGTCTGCCCCTTGGCCATTCTCCCCTGGCACCAGTGATGGTACCTTCCTGGTAAACTGTTTCTGCTCTCGTGGGGCTGACGTCCCCCCATCTCTGCCATGGCCATGTTGGCCTGGGCCCCAGCAAACCACCAGCAGCTGAGCCCCAGGAAGGAGGGTACACACAGGGCATGAACCAGGCCAAAACTGTTACACACCGCCATCTCTTTTTTCCATCCCTAATTACTACTATTTTGATCCTTAAATGGAGACTGCAATGTGATCCCTTCTCCTCCCTGAACATTTGCATTCTCCTTTCATATGCAGAGAGAATTAGCTAAAGGGACTCTTGTTTTTCCTCCCCACTTGCATGACATAGACTTATCCAATGAATTTCAGGCAACTGGGTTTTCAAGCAGGACCATATTAAAGGACTAGACTTGTGAGCTGACTAATAAATTCCTTCCAGTCTTCTGCTGAGTGCATACAGGAATAAAGCAATTTCCGTATTACAGTCATAGAGAATGTATATTAATATCCATTTAAACGCAAACAGTTAAGACCCCTTTCAACCAGTCAGAGGCAAATTCTGATTGGTTGTGTTCATATGCCCTCATTAGAAAATGTTTGAATAGACACTTAGTTTCAAAGCCACAGGATAAAAGATGAACAGCCACAGACAAGGTTGCATGACTATTCCAAGAAAGGCCTGTTTTCCAGTCCTTGGAAAGAAGGATTTCACTGAATGTCATTGTCTAGGCAAGGACTTCATCTACAGTTTAGCACAAACACATTTATTAATATCATGGTATCTCATAAAATAGAGTTCTCAGCACCCTGTATTCTAACTGCAATAAAAACAATGATGCATGAGAATGCGTGCACACAAATAGAATATATGACTGATTGAGACTGTCAGGGTACTTTCTCATTGCACATAAGCACAACTAAAGGAGGATTTTGCCATTTTCCCCTGATTTTGCTTGGCACTAGGCTCTCTTTTAATCCTAAAAGACTCATTTTACTTTTCCCAACACGAGACTATTTGAGGATGTCAGCAACATGGAAATAAATGTGCTGATAAATTTACCATAAATTCCTTTTCTTCTTAGCTTTTCACACAGTAGTGAATTCAAGCAGATTGCTAGTCTGCACAGATTACAGGAAAACAGCATAAGAGACATTTATGCTTTCCAATACTTCTCTTTACTGATTTCCTAATGTTATGGAGTTGCTAGATATTGATCCCCAAAGACACTGCACTGCAATGCTGATTAAAAAAAAGTCTAAAGTAAAGGCAGTATTTTCTACCAAGAAGCCAGTATATATATGAGGAACATTTTTATTTGTGATGTTTGCTAAATCTTACTTCTTATTATACTGTCCTGAATTATCTCAGTTTGGTCCATTGCAAATATTCTCTATTAAAAATATAGTGTTCTTTTTTTTTTTTAAACTGCAAACTCATTGATAGTTTGCTTATTTAAGATCCTACTGATGCCATATCTGAAGTTCTTGCTTCAAAGCTCTACAGTTGTTAAAAAAATAAATTTTAGCCTCTCCTGCCTCCCAGTCAGGCTTGAGACATTTTTTTCTGCATCTTCTGTAGAATCACAGAATGATGAACTATCATAAAAAATTTAATGCTGAGAGAGACACTCAGCATGGAAATTTTCAGTCTGAACACTTGAGGCTTGGCAGTGTCACAAGGATTTGAAACCAAAGAAGAAATTAAGTATTTCATTGATACAGAGAAATTACTTAACTGTTCAAAAAAGTCATGCATCTTAAATGCTAGCCACTTTTAGCCCTGGTTAATCACTATGATAACCAGGGAAATAAACCTTTCTTCTTGTTGTAGTTCAGAAAACAGGAGAAGCTAGTTGCATCAAGACCAGGCATAAAGAAATTTACTGTAAAAATATCTGGTGACCCATGCTAAAAATGCATAATAGTCCCAGCTGAAGAGAATTTTTGCAGTTTTTGCATACAATGCCTCTTGTAGACAGTGGTCTTGCTCATGTCAAACTGGATATAAATGTGGAAATGATTCAAGGTCCGTACAGTCTAGTCCTACCAACCTCTTTCCAGTCACCTTTAAGCTTGCTTGTTAATATAAAACAAATGGCAGAATAGCAAGAAATTATTATTTTCTAAGGGAATTTGCAGCTGAGTAGTGAATAGACATGTAGATTAGGAGAAACTCAGCACTTATACAATCACTTTGACAGCTGTAAACCAATTAATTATGAAGCGTACAGCACAGCAGCCAGTCAGTTACCTTGCATGCAGGGATGTCAAGGCCTGTCTTTTGTGCAACAAAGGAGCAGGAGGCTAGATTATTCTTTGGGAAGATTTGAACAAGAGAACAACAAGGGAACAAGGGAGACAGAAGCTCCATTTGTTTACCTTCTTACAAAGCAACCTAACTGTATGCCTTGTCATGCAGAAAGATGAACAGCCCAGAAGCCACTTTCAGTTCATTTTTATCACTCCATATTTATACCTGTATCTCATTCACATCAACAAAATACTGTATCACTCTGCTTAAAGTCTCTATGAGTCAATCAGAACTATCTCTTCTTCTCGTCTTCACACACTTTATTAAAACACAGTTTATCTGAATGAGCGCCTTCATCATTTGATAGAACTTGGTAACTCCCTACAATCTTGGGAGATGGCATTCCAGAGCTACCCCAATGTGAAGTAAGCATGTTTGTATGGTACTTCAAGTCATAAGAAGAATAGGTTTCTGTCTACAGAAGGTGGCAAAAATAATGCTGGATTCACTTGTCATTCTATGTTGCAGAATATGGATTAGAAAGAGCTTTTAGGGGAAAGACGTTATTGCAGGGATTTTGGGGAGAACAGAATTGCACAGGAAGAAAGCAGCAGGATGGGAGACTCAGAGAGCTGCTGTAAGCACAAAACCATTTAGTGTTGCATTCTGCAGAGTCTACAACAACTTCAGTGACTGAACAATTCACATCCAGAAGGGCCTCTGGACAGCTGTCAAAAGAAGTTCACAGAGCAATACAGCATCACAATCTATATGGTTTGCTAAGTCAGTACATGATCAGGCTGTAACACATTCTTGTATGTCCAGGCAGCCCTTACTGGCCTGTGTTTCCCAAGTGTGTTCAAACATTTCTTGGCTGAGATGTGTACTCTGTAGTCTGACACAGACATACTATCTGCACTTAAGGCTGCTCCATTTCAAGTTAGGTTTTTATTTAAAAAAAAAAAGAAAAGATTGTCATTCAGCAGGCAGGACTGCAGGGCTATCTGTTGTGTTCAGTAAAGGAAAAGCAATCAATGTGTTAAGACTACTGATACCCTCCTATTTCCTTCAGCGCAAAACATACCCCTGCAGATGTGCACTCTGGAATAAGTACCTGAAAAGATAATAAAGCGCCTTGTTTCCAAAGAGAATCATCAACATTCTTCTGAGAGAGTTGTCAAAAAAATTACTGCATAGATCAACAATGTTAAGAACCTGGCAAAGAAAATAATCTGCTAGAGTAATATAGCCTTTTCAGTTTGAGCCTATGATTTCCAGTTGCATGGATTTAAAGGTTACTTGCTACAGAAATGTAACTACAGATATTGACAGTTATGCAAGTCATACATTTTAAATAGCTGGCTGTTTGAAAAGCGTTATTTACTGAAATGAGCAGAGGCCTCTTCCACAACTTCACCTCAGAAAATCAGACTAAATATTGTTTGAGATCTTAGATCATACACAGCACAACATACAGGTTTTTCATTAATCAGTATCCAACATTAAAACAAAGCAATGGCTTATGCCACTATGCCTGCAGTTCCCAAGAGATAACTAAACAAGATATAGTAATATGTTCGTATTTCACATTAATGCATTATAAAGGTTTTATAATATACTACAATCTATATAAACACATTTTTATAAAATGAGTTTTAAACAAAGGGTATTGATTTAAAATCACCTGTAGAGGAAGAGTGAACACTCTATTTTACTTACTCTGACCACACTTTACTAACACTGTAGGGTAAAATATATAAAAGTAATATAGAATATAATATTATTGTAATTTCTTCAGGTTAATCATTCCATTATGCTGGACTATAGCTGCCTTTAGCCACATACCAAACTGAAGCCAGGTATATCCACTTAAGCTCGCAAGAAGAAAGGAAAAATTGAGACAGCCAAAAACAAGACTTACCATGCCAGGACCCCACCAGCACAGAACTTAGCAAGAGGTGTGTATAACCATCACAGGCTCAGAGATACTACCCGTGAATATTAGAAGGAACAAAAACAAAAGAGAATGTGGACACCATTTGCTTTATTCTTTATCCTTGCTCGATTTTAAACTGTCAAAAAGTTCTTTGCCATCAAATACCAATAAGATTAGACTATTCACGCCAAGAATATCCATGAGACTGTGGATTTGAAACAAGTATGTGCAAATATTCTATAACACTAAATTACTTATGTAAAAAATGCCTCATTCTGTTATTAAGACTACTTAAAACTGGCTTATAACATAATTATAGCTTGTTGTCTTTTTACTCACTAGACTCACAGTTTACACTGCTGGCACGTAAACGGTTCTTTTCTATTATATCACAATGGAAGAGAAGCCATTAAATAAAATGAAAAAAACTGAAAACATTTTTTGAATGAGTATGTTAATTGTATTATACTTTTTCTATAGACCATCAAGTAAATAGAACAGATATTAGCAAGATCAGTATGGATTTTATTGAAGCAGCAGCCTCTTGTCTTTTAGATTTATAGTTCTGGTTCAAATGACCTTATACTTCACTAGAAAATAAAAAAAGCCACACACGAAAAATCAAGCATCTTTTTCTGTGAGATGGTGAAAAGTCATCTCATACTTATCTCTTGTTTATCTATTGTGTCTGAAAAAAAAATAATAGAAATAGCTTTTGGCCAGTCAAAAGAATTGTAAAACTTGACAAATTCAAAACTTCTAAAAGAAACAAGCAATAATAAACCCTTTTCAAGGGTATGTGATATAACATTGAAGCAAAGTTTTATTTGTATTCAGCTTGAAGGATTTTTTTAATTTATTTTAAACATCAGTTAAATGCAGCTGATCTTGGAAATCAGTCTGCTGAATTAATATTTGTTTTTATTTCATTTTGAGTGAGACATCCACATAGAGATTTGAAAGCAGTATGCCAAGAGATGCCTGTGGACACATCTTTATTCAAACTGGAGATATATTGTTTCCTTCCTCACCTGTAACCTCACCTGTCCCCACTTGCACTGAAGAAATGCATTTCCTTTGGCTGTCTGAATAAGAGAAATATTTGAATAGTGGTTCTTCAGAAGAGTGAATACAAGGATGTTATAAGAAGAACTATGGGGAACAATGAGGTTTGATAAGGCAGGGGATAGAGTACTGAGCTGCATGTAAAACATGGTGAAAAATAATAATAACAATAATAATAGATTTCTTAAATATCCAGGTAATCTGCCAATGTTGTTGCTATTAAAAGAATTTTTCCTTGAAACATTTAAAAAGACTTCAGTCTTAGCATACTGTCTGCCAATATCGATATTTCAAAACGTTCCTCACATATATTTTTTTTTACAATTGACAAAGTAGGAATTTAGAAACTAAAAGAGAAAGAAAAAAATAATTTATGATCTTATTGTGCCCTTTCAAGCACTGTCCATGCCCTACATTTTTCTTTTCCCTTCCCAATGGTATATGCAAACCTACTCCAAGCCACGAATAATTCTGTAAATCAAATTTCAGTAGGCCTACTGCATATTTTCCCTACCAAATCCCACATGATGGAAATCAAAGAGTTATAAGGATTAGAAGTTAGAAAACCACACAGACAGGTACAAAATCAGACCTTAGGACAGTGTTTTCTTTTTCACATCCTGTCATTTTGGAAATACTCTCTTTCTCTTTCTCATACTGAAGGCAAAAGGTGAAGATAACATTCAGGACATTAAATTCACAGAAGTAAGAGTTAATACAGCTGCACTAAATCCCCTAAAACGTGCATTCTGATTACATTTTTGTGTCCAGTAGATGACAATTAACAGTACACAGAGTCACTGGAGAAACAGTTACACATTTGAAGATTATACAGTACTAAATTAAAACTGTCAACTAAACCTTCCTAAGTTATATTTCACAGTAACAGACAACCCAGGAGTGCTCAGTGTTTACAGGTTACCTTTTACTGTATTGGTCTGTTCTCACTCTGATGAGGATGCCCATAGTCGGTTGGAACAACAAAAAAGGAAAAGATAGCACCCTTGTGTTTGACAAGTTATTTGGAAGCATGATTTCACACTTTTTGTTCTCTTTCAAAATACAGACAAAATGCTGACAGATTTCTCCCTGTATGATACAAATCCTTTTTTAAAAAAAGTATGCTAAAACATAGAACATGCTAAATTGTGCAAAACATGTCAGATTTGTAGCAGAACAGAATTAAAAAACCAAACCAACCAATGCAAAATTTAAATTTACAATGATGTTTGCAGGAAAAATCAGAAAAGTACAATTAGAAGTTATGAACAACCTACTTAGCAGAGAATGTAATTCTATTGCAACTTGAAGGCAAATCCATGTTTGAAAAAAAACCAAACCCATAGAGATATGGCCAGATGAGAATTTATATATTCTGTACATGGTTTAAGTATCTATAACAGCATGTGCATTCAGTTCAAACCCACAGACGCAGAGGAGAACATGGTATTTAAAAGTGTAGGAAAGAAGCAATAGCAAATCTCTGACCCCAAACCTACAGTGAATTCTTGAAGACCTGCACCTCAACTTGCATCAAATATATCCAATGTACCAGCTGCTGACTTCTTTATCTTTTATTCTTTTAAAGATACAAGTGAGCTATGTTATATCCTTATAGTTTGCCCTATCCTCCACAATTGAATGTTCTCTAGGTTGTGTCACTGAGAATTTTTAAACAAAAATAAAATCTGTCATTCATTTTGAAAGGAAATGGCTCATCGGCTTTTAATCAACTCTGCTCAAAATAATCAAAAACAAAATGTACCTCAGCTCTGAAAATTTTGATGTTTTCCTGTAAGAAATTATTGATTTTTCAATTTGAAGTGACCTGCCAAACAAAGAATATTTATTTATTTGAGCTTGATTGCTAAGGAAATGATGCCAATGTGATTACACTAAAGCACTGATGCCTCTCTGCATTCATGAAAATCATAGAATAACTTTTGAGACAGTAGATGGCTGCAAATAGTTTTGACAAAAGCAACAAGGAGACCCACTGGCTATTGGGATCTTGCAGCTTTACAGAAAAATAAACACTGCTAAAGTGGGAGGACCCTATGCAATTCTTGACTGCAGAAATACATTATTTGCAGCTCCCATCCTCTTAGATTGCAAAGGCCAAGGAGACCTCATGCAGCATTAGCTCACTTATATCCCAAGATCTGACTTAGTTTTTAAAATGTGAAAAAAGGAGGGGGGGGATTTATTTTATTTTAGCATGTAGAAATAAATATCCTGTCTTACTAAGAACCATTTCAAATTTCATCTTACTTTGAATTTCAGTGTTTTGCTCTGTTTAGAAACAGATGAATAATGTGAAATACCAGAATTTTCTTTAAGTCAATGAGGGAGAAAATACAGTCCATGTTTTGGTCTTAAATGTGGACTTGTACAAAGGCTGATGAGGAAACAAGTTTAAAACATAAGTAGGCAGTCACAGCCGCTGGGCACCATGTTCTTGAATTCATACCAGCTCATCTGATTCAAGAATTGACGGACTACAGAGGTACCTTGAAGCCACATGTAATTCAGGACCTCATACACCAAGTGGTGGCCACAATACATTTGTGATGTATTTGTGATGTACATTTGTGACAGCCACAGCCCTGCCTGGGATCTACTCTGACATGTTTAAAAGTAGTAATACCATTAACAGGGAAGATTAGAAATGTTCAGAATCATTAATGTCTGATAAATTGGATTATAAATTGCTCCCAAATCCTGAGGTGCTATAACAACTATGTCCATCAAAGAGTGAATATTTAATACATGAGATAAGAACTGATGTTTCAGACATTTGTTTTAATTTAAAAGCAAGCTCTCAGTGTTCAAAGCTTTCAAGACACGGGTTAAGCAAAGTTCTATTTCCAACCTTTTTCAATACTAATAAAAATTACAATTTCATACTCTGATTGATACTATCCTTTAGAAGTAGATGATAGATGATATACTACTACAGGGAATCTCAGGAATACAAGATGGATCCTACAAAGCTATTAAAATAAGAAGATAATTTATTCAGAGTATTTGCACACGTTCCTTACCTACATAGAACTCTGCTGCTTCTGAAGAGACAAATGCTGTTGTGGTTTTTTGTTGAGTTTTTTAAAAAAGCAACCATTTCAAGTACAAATTATATAAACTGGCAATCATTTTCTATTCAGGGATATGACTTTTTCATCTAACCTTTTTGATTTATCCTCTATATAGTATGTAGCGAATGGAACTTTTTTCCAAGTAGTAAAATAGACTATTGCATAGATTTTACATAGATGAAAAACATCTAACTGCTAACTGGCTTAGTTTTAAATTTTTATTTTCATTTATTTATGTCTCCAAGTGGACAGCATATGTTTCAGCCTCAGAAGGACTACCTGCAAGGAAAGAAAAGATCAGGAGTGCCAGAAAAGTACTCATTCATTAGGTAGCTTAACAGTGAGGAAACTTCAGTCAGAGAACCTATTAGCAACACTTCTTGTGTGTTGCCTTTGCTGGTAAAACTTCAATGTGTGAGGCAACAAAACAGGAAACTGTGGTTAAGTACCAACAAGAACTATCAACACACTCAATGAATTTCATCCAACCTCTAAGCTATCATAAAATACTGCATAGTCTTGATATCATCCCTGTCATTAAAGAGCAATTGTATTGTTATAATCATGACAGTCTAAGGAAAGAAGCAAAGTCTACTGGAAGAATGAATCCTATCTTCAGCTGATATGATTTCAAACAAAAAACCAAGATTTTACATACACAAGCTTTTCTTTGGATCTCTTGCAATAAAGACAAAAATATATTATGACAGCTACTGGCAAGTGAAACAATGGAAACAGAACAATTAATTAACATCTCGATCTGAGCATATTACTTTTTCCCTATTTTGACACATACTTTTAAAGAATTAGCAAGGTGAAAACATTCCTATGATCTTTAGTATGACACAACAAATATTTTATGAAGGGCCTAGGAAGCAATCTTGGAGAAAGAGTTTGAGCATAGTCTAAACCAATATTGAGGTTAGAAGAGACCTCTAGAGATCCCCTAGCCCAAACACACTGCCTCAGCAGGGTAAGCTAGACCACATTGCCCAGGACTATATCCAGTCAGGTTTTGAATATCTCTTTGTAGAGAGAAGTCAGAAACTCTCTGGGCAACTTGGATCTCTCTTCATTCCTTCCCATCAGGTATTTATACATATTAATAACATCTCTCATCCAAGCCTTCTTTTTTCCAGTCTTAACTCTCTCAGTCTCTCCAGAAAGATGTTTCAATACCTGAATCATCTTTATGGCCCTGTGGTGGAGTTGCTCCAGTCATTCCATAGGGTTTTGTGCTGATGAGCCCAGAACCAAACCCACCATTCTAGGTGTCACCTCCCCAGAGCTGAGCAGAGAGGGAAGATCCCTTCCCTCAGCCTCCTGGTGACACTCCCTCACACAGCCCAGGTTGCTGTAATAATTTTTTAAAGTCCATTGTGAGACACTTTTTTTCTGATGCCTGTTCCAGAATCTAGAATGGAAAATAAACTGTTCTTCAATAAAAATAAAAATAAAAATAAAACTACACTCTGTATGTTCAGACACAGTCACCATTTGTTTACTAGAATGCACTTTGTGCACCACACACCGAAGGTTAGCTGCTGTAGAACTCAGCATGTCCTATTTTGAAATGTAACAACTCCACTTTGTTCCAGCAGCAAACATACCACATCCAGAAAGCAGCGAGCACACTACATCCAGAAAGCCGCAGCCACCACGGAGTTCCTTATAGAGCAATACTAAAATTAGAGACCATCAAATACACCAGACCAACAAATACATCTCTTCTTACTGAAAGACACTTGGGTGGGTTTTTTGGGGGGAATGGTGCAATTATGTTTATACTTCAGGACTTTTAATGATTATAACTGATACAACTTAATGATCTGAATGAATAATTTTAGGCTAATTATTACAGAAACATTTTGTACCACCGGGTATATATTTAGCACCAAACTCCATCCCATTGCGATGCTAATAAGAGAAATTATTCTTCCTAGATTTGGCACATGATGTGTATATATGTGTGAGGGATAAAGCCGTGTGAGGAACAGGAAAAGATGGATTGATTGGCCTGCTGGAAATCCTGGTTTCATTTATAAGGCTTTTCATGAAGGCAATTTCTGAGTGATCCCATAATTCTGATTTGAAAAGCTCATCACTGCTCACCTGAATGAAAATTAAAACTTCCCTTTTTCCTTTTTTTTGCTAGACACTATATGCCACTGGTAAAGTATCTGCTTCATTGCTGTTCTTTTCATCATAAATGCATTGTCGCAGCAAAAGAGTAAGATTGTTTTATTAAGAGCAGGATTTTTTCATTCACAGCTAAAGTGAGAATAGAATAACTTCTCTAACTCCTTAAAATTATTTCATAAGGATGTGACCTACAGAAGGGAAGGCAGATACCAATCAATTTTTACTTTTTTTTTAAGTTTAATCTTACCCATAATTATTTGAGGTAGTTTGGCGGTTTGTTTGCCTTTTTTTAATTTGAGAGACAAGTTACTTTTAGAATAGTTCATACATTCATGACTGCAGAATAGAGAGAGATTTTTGTGAAAATTTCAGGTGACAGATCACAGCCAGTAAACTGTTATGGAAGTGCTAACTATAATGGAGATTTCTCAAGTGAGTTGTGAGTAACGTAATGCCTGCATCAATATTCCATGTAAAAAAATCACCAGAATTACATTATTGATTTGACTAAATTTATTACTATTCTGATGATTCCAATCCATTGCCTTTGAAAACAATTTTAAATTAATAGCAAAAATATATTCTAGGTAATATGCTTCTGGGAGATTACTGTGCTTCTCAGCTGGTTAAATCCACTCAGCTTCAGTGTCGGGCTGCAAACATTTCTAAATTGTGTAGCAGTCTCCCACAGAAATCATCAAGAGTCATGGCTTATTGCTTTCATAAAATGTGGTTTACATCTCTCTTGAGTAATTGAATTTTGTTAGGGTTATGGGTAGGCTGCATATTTGTGTGCACCAAAATACTGTGCAGCCCTTGGGGAAAAGTAGTTCTTTCCATTGTATGAAGTCTAATCAGAGATTACTTTGTGAAATTTATGCTGGACATTTTTCACTCTAAAATATTAATTAAGAAGGAGATGAGTTTGTCTAGGAGAAAAAAAAATCCCACAGAGTTATGGGAACTAAGAGAAGTTCAGAAAGGTTTCTTTCATATTATATAAATATTAAGTCTACAATAAATTCCATTACTGGTATAAGTATAAAACAACTCTCTCTACTGAAAAAAAAAAACCCAAACCAAAACAAAACAACAAACAAAACAAAAACAAAAACAAAAGCAAAAACAAAACAAAACAAACACAAAAACAAACACAAACACAAACACAAACACAAAAACAAAAACAAAAACAACCTTCCTACTGTCAGGTCAAAACCTGCGACCTGATGGAGATTACAAATGAAGAATGAAACATAACAAGTGCATTAGCAGGGCTTTCCCTAATGTGGATAAATACTAAGAACTAAAGAAAATATCAAATTCATCACAGCTATGCACAAACACATTTGAAAGCAGAGCAAAAAGATAGATAGATAGATAGATAGATAGATAGATAGATAGATAGATAGATAGATAGATAGATAGATAGATATCTACATATACAAGTATAAGAATGAATTAACAATTAATCAAACAGGAAAGCTTGATCACACATGGTGTGTGAAGAAGAACAGATTCACAACTGAAATTATAGTCAACCTGTGACACTCAGCAGGTCATACCTATGAATGAACTTTTGCTCACTGACTTTATCGGGTTATTGAGAAAACCTTAGTTCTCTATTTTTTCTCCCCACAATGTGGAAATAACTACACAGAACAATTTTTGCTTGATGCTTAATATTTTTGGCACAAGTGGGAGAGAAATGAGTTCTTCACAGACAACTGAAACAGCAGGAACAAAGTCACCTGTATAAAACAAGTTGGCATCAATTCTTCCCTTGTGAATACAAGTGCATGTTTAAACTAACAAAGTCATGGAACTGCCTAATTCTCTCCATGATTTTCATTAGTACTGTTTTGCTTCTTGTTTAAATACCTGCCAGGACTCCATCCAGCAAAAAAACAGCATCAGAAGCTACAATATAATTTCTTAAGTGTAATTGAAACTGGCATACTTTTAAAATGTTTGTGTTGCCACGTATATATCAGAAAAATCTCACAATATGATATGACTTAATGTCATTGATCTTAACATCACCTTGAACACTACATTTCCTCACTAGTGAAGCAATTCTGCTAGGAAGGCTGATGCTGCTGTTTAACATTTCTTGACAAGGGACCAGTTTAGTTAATCCTGCCGCAGCACAGCTCTCAGTCACAAGGCTAGCAGAGATCCAGCAAACCATTTTATACCGCAGATGTTTTGTAACACAAGTGCAGTATCGTCAGGCTGACCCTCCCTCCTCACAGTCTTCAGGGCAGTAGTTAGTGAAGAATGAATTCACCTGAAACAAGGAAACATTTAAGAACATTCATGCAAAAAGCTACAAGGAAACAAAATATGACTAAGTTTACAGAAGCAGAATGCATCAAGTGCATTGAGTCTAGGAGAGCAGAGAGAAATTGCAAAGTATATTATGCCTGTGCAGAGCCCAGGCATGCACAGCAATATCAAATTAAAAGTCTACAAACTCAGATAAATGCACTATGAGTGTCCATTTCTACAGAAGTTAGATTCCCATTGTCTTTTAAAGGTAATTAACACTACAGAACTGAAAATATAGTAGTCGTTGTTATTCATGCAGCAGGGCTGGTTAAAAATTCAGTTTATTTTACACCCCGTAAAGCCTTCAGTTCAGAAAGTATATTTCTCTGTGAATTGTAACTCAATTTCTAAGGATGAAGAAGTTTTCTCCTCTGAAGTCT
Source organism: Pedionomus torquatus (assembly GCA_013398155.1). Lineage (NCBI taxonomy): Eukaryota > Metazoa > Chordata > Aves > Charadriiformes > Pedionomidae > Pedionomus > Pedionomus torquatus. Next base: position 718,963 of record VZRU01016162.1, on the reverse strand, counting down.
GTATTTGAAATTCAACCCCAAAAAAGTCCACACTTTCTGAAAGTGTGATCACATCTATTAATTCTACTTCTGAGTCTTGCCATTCTTTGGCAATATGGTTGATTACAATTTGAGGGTCACGTTCTGCATGCATTTACACCAGGGTACATCTGAAACAGCTGAGAGACACAGAATAAATATGACATAGATAATAAGGGAGGTTTTCTACTAGAAAACTGAAAGAATTGTTTTTAGAATAAATCTGTAGAGAAAATAAAACATGATGCTGAATTAGAGATTAATTTCATTGCTGTGGGTTGAAACCACAGAATTCAAACTAAATTTGTAGCACACCTGCTTGCTGACCTGCATTAAGACCTATTTGTTTTTGATGAGAGCTCCAGAGCCAGATTCTGATCTCTTTCCAAGCCTATGCAAATCCTGCCAGTGAAAAGCCACACACCTTCCCACCATGTGGGATAGGGAGAAGCAAAGGAACACCTCCCATACTGCCCAAAACAATGTGAAAGGGTTTATGTTTTAAATTACTTATCCTCACCAGACAACTACATAGATTAACCCTTTCTCCTTGTCAGCTTTGCCAATTTACCCAAATTTCTTGCGTCCCAGCTAAATCTTGAAAATTGCCTCAGCACTGATTTTTCCATCTGGCAGTGGCAGTACCTCATTTTTCTCTTTAAACTGTGGTGAGCATTTCTGCTTTCACTGAGCTCGACTTTGGATCATTTTAGACCTAGACTGAAGAGAATAGGCTTGCATGATGAAGTTGCTTCAGGCACACGAGGATGTAGTGTCTTTACAGAAGGTACTCACACACCAAAACCCATGTGTCCAGCAAAAGACGTTGCTATTACTATTATTTCCTCTCCTGTGGGCTTGCCAGAGCCCTCTGTCTCAATCAGTATCTATTCAACTCGTCCCTAGGTATGTCTGGGAAATTCCTGCCTCAGGATGCTCACTATATACACACTGCACAAACGTGTGCTGCAAGAGTGGCAAGGTGTAACAGGTTTGTGGACAGCCCTTTGATGAGTTCAGAGGGGACAAGTGTTACCCTTCCAGGGAGTTTTCCTTTGTCACTCCTCTTTCTAACACTCAAACAGTAACAGTTTGCCCCTTGTAAATTCAATATCTCACTCTTGTGCTCAGGACACATCGCAGTTTTGTTACTGTCTAATAAACGTGGTCTTCTGATCAATCTGGTTTTGGTAAATTTGGCTGAAACCAGGACAAACATCAGCTGAACTATAGACAAAGTTTTGCTTTAAAGAAAAGTGGTACCTTTTCTGAATGTACCCAGAAAGAGGTTTTACTCCCACAATCGCTGGGCTTCAGGCAAAATTTTTGTAACTGAAGAAAAATTTCTCTTCAGTCGTCTCCAAACAGTTCTATGTCAAGAAGCTAAGAGAGCAAGAGAAGCACAGAAACACATGAGAATATATGAATATTTTGTGGATTAGTTCCAATATGCATAGAAGTTGATGACCATTTATAACAAACATAAGTGAACCCCCCCTGGACACCTATTGCTAGGTGTTCATAGGTCAAAAACATAAGACAGCTTTCTGCAGTTACAGTTTCTTACATTTTGTCACTGTGAATTGCAAACATGACCTCGTTATGGAGCCCAATGTTCAGATAGAGAAAACCCAATATGAGTAAAAAAAAATTACAATTAAAAAAATAATAATCTTTGCACAATTTATTTTTCAAAGCACTCTCCTGAAAAGAGTATCTCAGTGTGAAAAGATTGAACAACAACACTTTCATAAATTAAATTTGGCATTCAAGAAAAACAAATCTTCCAATAGCAAAACTGGCAAATCAAAGGTCTTTATAAATATATTTACATTAAAACTGCTTGTCAGTGTTGCATTTCTTTTTAGGACCCATAATTCCTTCCCAAAGGAAATATTGCCTCTATTATTAAAAGCGCATATAGACTATGAGGTTTATGTAGTATCATGGACATTCATCAAAGTATATATGAACTTTGCGTATATGAACTTCACTTCTCCAGAGTAGTTCAAGGAAATTCCATGCTGTCACTGAAAAACCCTGTAATCTTTCATAATTTTTATATGCTATTTAAAGTCTCTGCATATCACAGGGTTGTCCTTGTCCTCATGTCACTTTTCTCTCAGTGCCTAAAGAGAGTCATATTTTCTCTCAATGTCACTTATCTTCTCTCTAATGACATTTTCTGTGGATAAAACACTGGCTAAGCATAACAGAGTCCCTAGAAAGTAGAAGCAATGGCACCTTTACAAAGACTCAACCCCCCATCATTTAATGCAGTTCTGGGTACAAGTCTAATGCTCCACATCAGTCCCAAGAGCAGAATAGTAGCAACAGGAACACAACATTACAAAATACTTTAAAGAGCCTATCCTGGTCTTATCTTCTCAGAAAGATTCTTTTCTTATCATGGCTTTATTTGGAATATCTTAGGGAAATTTATAAATAAAGCTAAAGAAAATGTTTTGAAGGATTATCAGGAACAATTGAAACATTCTTAGCTAATATCATATTTTCATCTCATGATGGAAATCCAACTTTACTTTGGATAAATGCCCTATTGCCAGTGTAAAGGAAGCAGTCTGCATAGGAAAAAGGGTATGATACTACAAGGGAGAAGAAAAAAGTGGTCTGTAGAATCAGACACTTACAGATCACACGTAAGTCAGCATTGCCACATCTGTATTAACCTTTATGAGGTTAAAGCTCATAAACACATCATAATCAAGATGTCTGTAACCTATGGTAACAGACCATCTCCACTATGCGATACCATGCTCTACGTTTGTTCAACTAGCAAGAGGGAGCTATCCCCCTTGCTCCCCACTCAGACAAAAATAATCTGAAGATTATTTTGAAGTAGGGAATGCAACCTCATTTTCCAGAAAGCTAATGAACACTTTTAGAGATGCACTTAGGTTACAATATTGAAGTAAGCATACTACTGTGCAAGCTCTTGACCATCTTACGGTCAGTTAAGCTGAACCCTAAAACATTATAGTAATCCCTCTGCAGTAGCCTACAGAGGCTTACACTGCCTCAGCTCCACTCCAGAAGTTGCACAGACTCATAACTTCAAGATCAACTCTGATCTTGAGTCCAAAAAAGAGCATCTGCTTTCAGAAAATGCTAGACCACTTTGATGGCAACATAGGTAGAATGGGGAAAGTAATTCTGAAAAGTTAAGGTATACATCATAGTTACATTACTTCTAGGAATTCTGCTCCATTTAGACTGGAAATCTTTTCTTTCTTAATGTTTTTAGATAAACTAGATCCTTTATTTTTAAATACTATGATAATATTCTGTAATTCAACATAGATATACTCATCCCTACAAAATGGAATACAGAAAAACATTTATATTTTTATTTTCCTTCTTTGAAAGCCTTCAGTATATTTAACTGTTCTCACTGATGTTTTTCTTCCAAGGCAAAAAAAAAAAAATTTTTTCACTGTTTCACTTTCCTGACAGCTTTTGCAACATATTGTGATTTTACTAGCTCCAAGTAGATACAGGTTCAACCAACTCCTCACAAAGCAGTTTTGCTGCTATCAAAAATGTCAGATTATATCCACCTCACAGTATGTGAAACACAATAACCTTAGAAAACTGAAAAAAAGAATCATAATTCTGTGCTATGGAACTAATTCTACTCTCTGTCCCTTCTGACTACCTATATCAAGGTAGATAGTGTCAAAAGTAACCTTTGTAGAAAGAACTGGAAAGCAGAACTGGAAAAGATTTAAAGAGGAATAAGAAAGACCCTCAAAACAGTATAGAAAACAAGCAGGAACATTGCAAGAAATAGGAAAGAAGCCAAACAAACTGATCAGAACAAAAATCTGCACAGAAGAGCAGCCTGGGGAAGAAAAAAAATAAGAAAGAGAAAGAGAATGTAATATTTCAGCAAGTACAAAAATCAATTTTATATTCCTCTGACATACCAGCATTTAGGAAAAAAAAGTAAAGTAGACACTTTGAAAGTTGGAGCAGACATTTTTATTAAGAGATAGAAAAGGAGGTATAATTGAATAGAAAGTCCAAAGACTGAGAAAACTTTGACAAGCCTGAGATTTCAAAGAAAAAGCTTCTGGAAACAGGCAGACAGAACTGTAAGATACCCACGCTTTAAATATAACATCTGTGCAACTTTATCCACAAATACAGAGCAGAGCTAGCAGGACACGTGTACAGTAGGACAGCAATTTAAAAAGCTTCCTGCAACCAAAGGTACTTATTGGATTCCTCTGCTTGCTCTTAGTGTGACTATTCAGAAAAAGCTCCCGTGATATCACTGAATCCACAGCAAAGCCAATAATCTTCATTAAGGGCAACCACTTTCCATGGGATTTATCAATATTTATGGCAATTCATGGCCATGAGTTGGCCAGGGTCCACTTTTAAACAAGGAAAGAGAAAACAAAAAGGTTATTTTTATCTGAGGAGACAAATATGAAAAAGTTGGCACATTCAGCATTAGTTTCCTGTCAAACTGGCAGGTGAACAAGCTACAGTTCTCCATCTGGGAGAGGACTTCCCATTTACTGGACAAAAAAATAATGTAATTTTGAAAAGCTGTGGATTCCTCTGTTAAATGCTTCTGTTCCACAGGAAGAGATAAATGGTTTGTAAAGTTAAAAAGTCACAAACCGTTGCTTTGTTTTATGAGAAAATAAGCAGATTAGTAAATCAGTTGTTAAAAACAAATTAAAAGGCCTTTACATACATCATTGCTCACTACCCAACACGTAGTTCTGCCAAAGGCAGAGCTCCAGTTGAATTTCCTTAGTGCTACCAGTTTGCTGGGTCTGACATGAATCAGTTAAGAAACAGGTTGCCTTCATCCTAGTTTTCAGGGGTTTAAATGAGAGATCAACTCTATTGGAAAAAAATACAATTGGGTAAGGGATCATTATCCTATTTAAAAAATCAATTACAAGTAACTATTAATAGCCAATTCACCAATCTCAGCCTATTACAAAGAAAAAAAACCAAAAAACAAACAAACCACAAACAAAAAAAACCCCAGCACATCAGTTTTGAGTAAAAACTGGGTGAAACAGGATTACAGAAACATACCTCAGTTTAGTCAACCAAAATATTAAGCACCCAAGTAGTTTACATATCATTATAACAAGTATGTTTTGGCGTAAGTTCTTGAATGAAGGGTTATCAGTTCAGATCATGGAACTCTCATCAGTAGTCAGTCTATAACCAAATTTCCAGAGCTTCAATTTTCTTTTAGTAGAGTGTGCAAAGGAAGTTACTGAAGGCAAAAATATTTTTAAGAAATAGTACTTGTTTCCCAAGCAAATAATGGCTTATAATTTTTCTCATGACATTAAAAGTGGGAGTAGGTTAGAAATTCTTGCCCTGGTCACTGCAAGCTTCCTTTGTAGAAACAAGACAATTAATTTTGCTGGCAAGGGCCTTTGGAAAGTATCTCTGGAACTCCTCTCATCCAGCCCACTCAAGTTAGCACCAAATTGTCTATTAGCTTTATTATAAGAGTATTTCAACAATAAATTACAAAGAATTCTAGCTTTATTAATAACCCGATAGCTTGGCATGATAAATGAATCACTAAAGGAAGAAGAGAAGGAAAGAAAATCCCCAGTTAGTGGATTTCCAATTTCAGTGTTATTTCTAATATTATCTGAGGCTGTAACACAGCTGTGACATTTATACTGGCTGAGGACTTAACCCCAAGACAGAACCAATGTAAGTCAGAAGATTCTTTGCAAAGCCAGAAAAGGATCTGATAGGCAAGCAACCAGTTCATTTTATATTCCAGAAGAGATTTGTGGCCTTTTGCAGGATGCTTCCATCATAGCCCTGTTAAATCTCTTTAAGTTCTTGCTGAATACTGTACGTTTTTCCTGGAAACTAGACTAGTACAATAAATTGAGAAATACAGGGTTTTTTTTTTTTGCATCTGGTTACAGAGATTCCAGTCTGAATTGAAGCTCATATACTGCTTGAACAGAAATTGTAAATTAACCTAACAAAACCCAGTAAATTTATTGCTCAAAGATTTTAGTGAAACAAATAGGATTTTATGATTATTTTAAAATCATCAATAAGTAAGAAAAAGGAAAATGAATTTTTGACAAAAAAAAACCTATTACACAGGTGATAATTTTCTTCCTTTTGAAAAAAAAAAAAAATACAGTCAGTGTTGTAGAGCATGTTTCTGCCACTTCTAGATCTACAAAATATTCTGAATTTCTCCCTGCAACGGTCTTAAGGCAGCCCCATCAAGTTGTAGGTTTGGGATACAGAATAACAGCAGAGTAACAAATAGAAGCCAGTAGTACAATTATCTGGGTTGAGAAGACAGTAAAGCCAGTAAACTCAGTAATATCAGGCTGAAATTAATACCCAGGCACAGAAAGACTCATGCAGCATGGCTATCAGGCAGGTGGGCAAGAAACAGAGCAGAGCTGCTTCTTTACACTGAATACTCAGACCAGCTGAATCAGGGAATTCCCTGTGCAATCAGTGAATCCCAGCTCGATCAAGCAGATTGTCCTCTGTTGAAGGTGAGCCACAGAACTGGGCTATCAACCAGTCATCCCATCCCACCTCTGCTCACACACTGTGCTACCTTGCTCCTTTGTATATATGGTGCTTGGATTCTACCTTAAATGGTGGGCCATCACCATATGGGGCTACAACGCAGAGCATTNAATCAGTGAATCCCAGCTCGATCAAGCAGATTGTCCTCTGTTGAAGGTGAGCCACAGAACTGGGCTATCAACCAGTCATCCCATCCCACCTCTGCTCACACACTGTGCTACCTTGCTCCTTTGTATATATGGTGCTTGGATTCTACCTTAAATGGTGTGCCATCACCATATGGGGCTACAATGCAGAGCATTGCAAAACAATACTAGCCCCACACTCCACATAAAGAAAAAAAAACAATTCTGAAGAGGACAAATATGCAACTTCCAAAATTGTCTCTATTTTTAACAGCCTTAAATGAATTTATGAGAATTTAAGTTCAAAATTTTGATTTTTTTTTTTAAAGCATTTTCTATTGAACATGATGGAACATTTTTATAACATGGCTTCTTACTTTCAGTGGCCAGCTTGAAGAAGGGCCCAATCAATTACCATCTTCAGAAGGAAAACAGTCTTGAGGCAGAACCTGAAATATGATACTTCCATTTGAAGTTTTAATATAAACCAGCACTTAAAAACTACTTTTTAAATTCATCTTCAGAAGAAAGGTACCTGAACATGGACATTTCTTTGAGCCTGGCCAAAGGCCCGATTTCAAAATACATGCATAGAGAATTCTATCTATTCACAGTGATGATCGAGAACAGTGATACATATCCATTCCCCTTCTTCCTTTGAAAGCAGTCACACACAGACTTCCCACTCTGCCTGTCACTCGAAGGAGAAAAATAGTAAACATTTACCTTTTAAAACTGTAACCATCACAAGATTATGAGGTCCTTATAGCAACTGAAAGAAGAACATCACTCTAGAGCAGAACAGTAGGTTCTTGATTGATCCTGGGTCTGGTCCTTACTCAGCACTTTGGCAGGAGACTACTTACTTTCTCCCCATTTAGCCTTTTTGAAACAGAGGACAGCATATAATGCCTCTCCAAATGCTAGACTGAGAATTGCAAACAAAAGGATATTGCAGAAAGAATGAGTAGATCTAGTCCCCAGATCATTTCCAGTGTACGTGAAACCATCAGCTTCATGTGTTGAGGAGCCTATTCCTATTTGCATGTGAAATGACTGAAAAGTGTCTATGTCCTCCAACTGGAGAAGGATCCTCATTCTTTTGGACCTTGAACTACCCATGTAAGGATTATGAGATTGGCTGCTCAATTCTTTTTTGACCAGTGTGTTTCTGAGCAAGCAAAAAACCACAGCTATTAATACCTAACAGAACCACAAATTACTATATATATATACCACTCGAGTACTCATCTCCAGCACTAACCAGCACAGACAGCTTCAGGCCAACACAGAACAGATGCCTTGATATGCGATTTTCAGAGCATTTAAAATGTTTTCAGTTTATATCACAGATGTTCAGATTATTTAAAAAAAAATCTTTACGTGTCAAAATATTTTTGAATTCTAGATTTAAATGCATATAACTTTTGAAAGAGAATACTCTAGTTATTCATTCATACAAACACAGAGCAAAGAAGTAGAAAGAATCTCTAACATTTAGTTCATAGCTACTACAAGAATTACTGGGGGTGGTGGAATAGTACAGATAAAGGACCACAAAGTGTTTTCCCTGAATATTAGCTTCTATCAGAGACAAAATAGCAGGCAGTGGACTGCTGCTGACAAAACTTTCAAAATGTGAAGTGACTCATTTAATTTTCTTGTTCTTAGTTCTTTTTAGCTAGCTAAAAATTCCCACCAACTTTTTTTGTGACATTTAAGTAGTTTTTTACTCTAGGTACTATTCACATTACATAGAAACCATATTTTGGTACCTACAATTCAGCAACTTAAACTCAATATTTTCCTTTTATAACAGAGGCCCTCTGTTGCTCAGATCATCCTAAAAGTCCTTTCCAGCTCAGATTGAGCAACATGTGACAACCAAGCCCAAAATTCCTTATGAAGTCTCACCAGTTTCTTGACTATAGCTTTAAGATTTCCCAGTCTTCACTAGAAACTCCTCACCTGATACATACGAAAACTACACTTACCTTTTTCTTTATATATTATTTTGGTTTCCAATTCATTTTATCATTGCCTTATACTTCTTAAGTCTTTCTGCTCCCACAGATATTTCTGTCCCTAAAGACTAATAGGAGAAACAACACAACCTTGGGAATTTGCCCTAGTGAATATCATTATATTTCCATTACTGTCTCCTCTAGGTGACCCTATTCTGCTATATGATATTCTGATCCTCCTCTCTACTGAGGAGCACTCAGAGCTTTGTGTTATAAATAATGCTCTCTTACTTTGTGCTCCAAGGTCCTTAATGAAATTAAATATTAAATTAAAACTCTCTTCAGATTCATCTCTTCCTTTTCAAATAATTGCCAAGATGCTTTTGAAGATTTCATCCAAGGATGTAAACAAGTATTGATTTGGCACACATTCATTTTAAGAAGAACTACAAAAGACTGGGGCACCATAAATGCAGTAGAAAAAAATTACATCCCTGGAAAGGCACTTTCAAAAGATGTAATTAAATTCCATATCCAGTCTATCACAATCAGTCACTTTTAAATACAGGAATTAGGGGACTAGGACTAAGGGTGAGTCAAAGTACCTTGGAATCTGATGACCAAACCTTCACACACAAAAAGATGGAGCACTGCTGAGGTGTCATCTACGTAGTCCCATGAGAAAAGGAAAACAATTATGAATGCTTACCTTTGTAGGACTGGAAGGAGTTACTATTCTTTATTTCTGGCAGAGGTTCTCCTATTGGACACCTAGAATTGTATTCAAGCCCCAAATACTTCCCTTTGCATGAGCATTAACTTGAAGAGAGTTTGTCTGTGACATCAAATTCACCTCTAATGTCATTCCTAGAGATGCTGAAATATGAGAGCAATCACTCCCCACTCACTTCACTACCACAGGATACTGACCCCAGTAATAGAGCAGAAGGGATTTCCAACTTCCCTGATTAGCACACACATTGTTCCCCTTTCGCTCTGTCAGCACCATGTCTTCCCACGTCCTTGTGCTCCTCAGCCACATAAATATTGTAGTAACAAGCAATACAATCACTTGTGTGTCCCAGGAATGTAGGGACTGCTTGCTTGACCTAAGCAGACTTCTTTCCCGTGACATACAAGAGGAAATTTTGTTGACTGATATCAGAAGCAAACAAAGAAACATGAAAGAACTCTGCACGAAGATTATGTTTTCTATTAATGCTAGCAAAAGAACCGGCTGTCCACTTCTATGCAGTCTCAGGGGCTGTATGAGCTCCCTCCAGCAAGGTCAGTCACCAGCAGACAGAGGCAGGCAGTCAAGGAGCATCTCAGTGGGAGCAGAAGGATTCTGCCCACCTCCTCTTTGAGGCTGACATGGTTTAGACATTATCTTTAATGTAAAAATCTCAGTTCTTCACTTCCTGAGGATGACTTTGAAAGGAAGGGAACAAAGAAAGCCAACCCCACCCTTACCTCCCGAAACAGGCAGGGCAATTAGGTGGTTGCTTGGATACACCAACTAAGGGATGAAGTCCAGATTTTCTATCAAGATGGCAAACAGACACAGTTCTTTCTCCACAGAGAGATCACCATATTTCTGACCAACTTCAATCTTTAGTCATGATTTCATTCCATGCGCTCTGCAGAGCAGCTTGTTAAAATAAAAGTTAAAAATAACTGAACTCGGCATTATGTCCTTATCATCTATTAATACTGACTCTCTCATGAAAACGTTTCTTCCCATTGCAATCAGACTAAAAGAGAGATTGACGTGTCTTGCATTCCATTTAGTGTGCATAATCAGTATGGTATTAAATTGATAAATCATTTCTATTAGGCACAGAAAAATTCTACTGTTGAATTTTGAAACATAAATACAGGTCATACAAGAACAGTTTTCAAGGAGTTTCAAGCCACACAAATAGTGTTTATACGCCCACAAAATTTAACAAAAAATATGTTCACAAGTGAAAACAACCAGATCACCCTCTGTCTCCCATATCCCAACATACAGAAAAACAGATATATAGTTCAGGAAAGGTGTTTTTCCATCTTTTTCCCAACTCTTACATAAAACCTATGAAGGGACTATAATACTAATGACCACAGAAATCCACAACTATAATTATGCAAGGATTGTCGACCAGGTAAATAATTAGTTGTTTAAAGAGTAATAAAGGTGAGCAAAAGATCCATGGCAAAAACAAGGTAAATGGAGGCAAGGGAGCTGGTAGAAGGATGGCAATGCTAGAAGACAAATATGTCTGACAGTCACTGGCTGCCTATCACCACAAAAAACAAAGAGGTAAAAAAAAAGATGAGGTAAGCAGGAGGTAGGGAAATTCATAGTTAGCTACAAGGATTTAATCACAGATATTGATCTTTAGAGGAATAAATAAATAAATAAAATAGAAGTTAAATTAACAAATTTATTTTAAATTCACAGTAACTGAAAGACTACTTAGGAAAAGGAGGACTTCGGATAGAGATACTGTGCAAACAACAACCGTTACAGTTCTGAAAAAAATTTTGTTTCACCTATCATTTCATAAGTGACCAGTACCTTTATAGTCAGGACACAAAATGAGATACAAATTATGGAGTAAAACAGGAGGTAGGAATAAAAGCAAAGAATATTGCCCTACCCTAAAAGATTAAAGTAATGCTGACAGAAATCACCATTTCAATATACCACCTCTCTCAGTGCAAGATTTAGAAAAATAGCAGGAAGACATTTTCCAACTGTCATCCCTGACAAGTCAGAAAGAAATAAAACAGAAAAAACCACCATCCGCTTTCACACAAACATATTTCAACTGAATAAATTAAACTGCATTACATGTGATGGGAGGGTGTCTCCCAGCCTCCATTCTATGTATGCATTTAAAGATAAAAATAACAGGTTTGCACTATCATTAATCTGAGAAGAAATCAGGCATAGCAACAGATTAGACAGCTAAATTATATTGAAGGCAATTACAGTATGTGGTAGTCTAAGTCTGCAACATTAAGGATGTAGATAAAATCTATTTATATCAAAAGAAATCACAGAACAAATTTTTAAGGACACTTTTTTCTTTTCTTTTTTTCAAAAGATGAATTTTAATTTTCTTTTCCAAACTCATATGCCATAAGAGGACAAGCAATCATAATGCTCAAGACTGAAACACGAGTGCACTCTATTTCCAGGGAGTACGATGCACAAGAGAGACAAGGATCTGACTCTTCTCTCATCCTGCATGCCCTGCTGTAAAGTGCTAATGTCAAATGAATGAGGAAAAGCTTTTGGATGCTTAACTAAAGATACAGCAATGAGAGACAAGTCAAAGCAGCCATGTGTCAATCTGAATCTAGATCTTCCCATCTTCACCATCTCACCATCTACATATTGATAGCAGGCCTCCTTTAGCTTTATGGAACTGTTCAGATCTGTTGTTGGCTTCCGGATCCTAGAGGTCATCCTTGAAACACACTGGCAGTGCTACTGGTGGGATCTCTTTTGCATACAAAGTTTTAGGTGAAACAAAATAAAGCTGTTGAATGAATAGTACTTGATCGGTGATTTGGTACAAATTCTGTTGTGATTCCAGCTGGTCATTAAATGAAGGATCAAACATCTACAGAAATTACTGGTACCAACAGGAGTTGCAGCAACTTCACATCTTAGGAACTGTCCAAGGAAAGATAACTTACTGTCAATTTGCTGGATTATGAAACCAAGCATCTGGAGTCATATAGCCTCTATTTCTGGGTCTTGCATTGACTCACAGCCTGACAGCCAGTGGGAAGCATCACCTTGCCCTATCCTGAGAACAGAGGAGAACTTATTTCCCCAGCTTTCCACCTTTCTCTGAAAATGAATGGGCACCACAAATGAATTTTTTGAAGTACAAGAGTCCAGACACTTCTAACAGAGTCAATTAATGCAAAAGAGCATTGCTAGAGTATATAACCCTCTTAAAATCATACAATTCTAAACATTATTGGAAAGAGAGGCTGCAAGTAAAATTAAATAGCATTTCTTGGTAAATAAATTCATAAAACTATTTAAACAGAATTTAAACTACTGAGTTCAGTAAAAAAAAAATATTTTTCCACCATATTTACATTCTTTTCTTCCCTTTGTCATTCTTGCTGTTGCAAAACAGATTTAGATTTTAGAGATGTGGTCATTGCATCATTGCAGTTAAAAGAACTTCCCACTAGACCAACCTGAGGAACATTTTTAAAAAATAAATTAACATCTGCGCAGTTGCCTATTGTTGACAGGCTTTTCTTCATGTTCTCAAACCTCAGCTCTTCTGGGGACAAAAATCTGTCGCTACGTGCATTTCAAGTGTGCCTATAGTGAAAAACACAGAATGTAACTCACCAATTATGTAGAGCAGACATTATTCCCTTGTAAAGCATTGTTAAGCCAAGCAGATGTGAGGAATCACTGGACATTCTTAACCATTTTGGATTGGTTTTAGTTAATGAAACAATACGTAACTGATTCCCTACATTAAACATTAGGTTAAAAATGAAACCATTAAGCATAACTCAGGGTACTGGGGAAAAAAAAAAGTCAAAGTAATAGCTGCTGCCTGTAAACTCACTGCTTTTTTACAGGAATGAATTTTGTTCTGGTTTTGATTTTTTGTGTGTGTGTGCCTGATATAATTTATAACAGTATCTAAGATATGATTTGCAGAAGACTTTCTGATTGATATGTTATGATATATTGATACAATATGATATGAAATGATGACTTAAATTGATATCAAATATCTAATCTCCAAACATACTCAGATTTCAAAAGTCTAAGTTCATATTCAGCTCCTATGAGAACTGAATTGATAGATCTATTTGGCAGCACCTCCAATTCTCTTTCATGAGCCAATATAAAAAAAGAGATAGCTTTTATTATACGCAAGGAGAAAGGAGTTGACAGTCACTTAAAGGAACTATCCAGATAGAAATGGTCTGGCAGAATTACCTAAAATAAACCTTGTATTAATAAAAGTGAAAATAATCAGAAGATCCACACCCATGTTTTTAATATTTATTAAAATCCTTTGGCAACACATTAACTCTCTTCTTTAATTTCAGTAATGGCCTGTCTTGACTAAAAGATGAAAGCATTTCTCTAATAGACTGAAAGGTTTCCCAGTTCTGTTCTAATTCAGAGAGCATCTATCTAACCTCTGCTGAACACCCATCTGTGCCTCACCAACTGAAGATCAAGAGTGTTCTGTGCTAAACCTTGAAGTTCAGAATTTTTCTGTGCTTTGCCATTGTTTCCATGAAAACAAGAGAGGTGGTCTCACTACTCATGTAATGAGAGTAGAAAGGTAGTGAAGAGAAGCAAGCATGTCTGGGGCTTAGCTTGCATGATCTTTAGCTTTTTCTCTCAAAAATCCAAATTTGTCTTTTTCCCTGAACTGACAAATACTGAAATACTCTGTGAGTTCTGGGGTATGTTTCTCTCCAAGGATAAACATTAGCCCAACAAAAATGCATTCACTCCCTTTGAGAAAGTTTCCCATGACGAGCCTGCTGGTATGTTCATTGGCTCTAGTGATTACAGGATCTTCAACACGACAGGAAAAATAGCAATAAATTCCTTTTCAGTTAAATCTTAACTGGCACACTTAAAAGATGGCTGATGGAGAGCAACATAACTCATTTGTAGTGAACACAGTCCTACTCTATTTGCCCTTCCAGTGAACCAGTGTCCAGAGTCCCTCTCTGCTCTGGATACTTCAGAATCATGACCCACATTTGCAGACAGCTGCACAGCCTCAGTTAGTGTCTTGCCTCTTAGGCTGCTCCTGTGTTCTTTGTGTTTGTTTGTTTTGTTTTAAATGGTCTTCTCAAGATGAGAACATCTTTGACGTCAGACTTCAACCTACCAAGTCTTTCCATCTTCAAAATCAACAGCACTTTGTTAAGTGTTACTTAATGCTGCCTTCAGAGCTCCCAGTTCTCTATAAAAAAGTTTCATTACATATTGTTGGGAACCTGGGAGCATTTCCACTGAACTTAAGTCATGACAGTCAAATAACGTTAGATCAAGTTGTGTTGGCTACTGTAAATTTAAGTCAGCTCATTCCTACAATGCAGAAGTAAAGGGGATAAAAGGATTACCAGTGATTTCTGCTATGAAACACTGGAATTGCTAAGTAAAAAGTCTGCTTTCTCCTCTTGCCTTCCATTTTTTCCCATCCTACACCCTCTGTCATCATCTTACTGAAGCTCTGTTTTCAACTTGATTTTAAAAGGGCCCTCAGGAAATTTCTGCAAAAGCAAGATTTAGTTGAAAGGATGAAGATAGCTGTCATTAGAAGCAATGTTTTCAGAGATGTACAACCAGTCTGGTTGACTGAGCTGGATGAGCACAACTTTGCCTCCATGTCAGTACTAACAGAAAAGCCCATATGGCAGCAGCGAGCTCCTGCCCTCCAGGGACCCCGTTATTGTCTACTGCACCATGATCATCAGCCCCTTCTGCGGAACCTACAACAGAAAGTCAAAACTAAAGATGCAAGAGAAAGGTTTGTTCCAGGGGTAAAAAGTACCAAGGGGCAGTACAGTTGACACCAGGACTTCATGCTAACGCTGGATCGAGCAACCTACAGAGTCTAGGTGAGACCTATCCTGCACTTTATGGATGCCCAAGCTGTTTCCTGAAATAAGTCAGAGTTTCAAGGCATCTCCTCTGCAATGTTACTGCATCTCACAGACTGCACTGTACTGTTGATTAATGCCCCGTGTGGATGCGCTGGAAGGCTTCAGCTTTGTATCATGCCTCACCAAGCACCTGAGAGGTGATTAAGCAGGGCTGGCACACAGTCTGACTTGTCTTACTGATTAATTACAATGGCACACCTAAAACTTGATTGTTCCCATTCTATTTCTTTTTCTTTCTTTCTATTTTTTTTCTTTCTTTCCATACGTTGCTACTTCTGGGGGTGTGATATACAACAACTTGATTTTATACAGAGGGTGCACTGTTTATCATGTGAACATCATGAAGTACGTACATCAGCACTGCACATAAGAGAAAACATAGCAGTGAAATGCTTTTTTAAACAACATCATCATTTCTTGCAGCTTCCCTACCTGACAGCTACTATTATTTTATAAGGGAGTTGGCTGGCAGATAGAAACTTACATTTATATTATTTGTGATGGCAATAGGTTTCAGTCCTTTTCTCATTATTTTGTCATTCTCAATTCACCTTGCTATTTCTCAAACAGCAGATTTTTCATCATGTGATGAATCCATCCAAAGACACGTAACTAGAGCACCCAGACAAGTCAATGCTCTTCCCACTCATCTTCTCAGAGAAAAATTGCGGATGAGCTACTGAAAAGCATGTCATGATGACAGTGCCCCACCACATCCCTTTATAAGTTAAAATAGAAGACAAAGCCAAGCATTCACCCTTTGAAAATACTATGTTGTATTGTATACTACGAGACCAGGCTGCCTCAGCACAAGTACTCCTAGGCTATTTTTGTAACCTCAATAGCTTTTTGTTTTGCCACATATGGACAAAAGAAGAGCTAGGCTGCTTATAAGTTAGAAGACAATGTTGGCCTGCTTCATGAAATTTCTGACCAGCTGGCTTTATGACCAGGAATCTCTTTCTGTAAGTTTAAAGGAAATGCTCTTTATGTATTTCATTAGATCTTGGACCTTGCTGGGCACTTTGTAAATGTAATTTAAAAATCAATATGGGCTTTGGAACAATAACACAATTAACATTAAATTGCTGAGTTATCCATGTCTATTTTATATAAGATTGATCATTATATTTTTTTTATGCTTAAATTAGTCAGAGCAAATTACTTTTCATTATAATGGGTAATCCATATGCTTCATTCAACTTGCATCTCTAACACTTGAATAATGTACCTGCTGTTTAGCTAAACCTAAAAATTAATGTATTTTCTGCATTCTTTTCAAGTTTGTGTCTCAAGAAAAAATATTATTTTTCAAATACTTCAAGATGGAAATAGAACTCTACTGATCATAGAAAAGAATGTGTTCTTTCTCTGTTTCCTTTAAGAAGAACTATTATTAGGAAAAAAATAACAACAATTGCCTTGACAACCTAACATTGAAAAGAATTTATAATTTTAGTGTCATATTAAGTTTACTTAATAGCTTGAGGGGCAGAGGAGGAGACAGGGAATAAAAGTTAAAGGCAAAAACCTTCTTTCCCTTTTAAAGTTTCTATAAGTTTTCTTTGCATCTTCCTTCATTTGGTGTTCTGTTTTCTACATGAGAATTGACTTGCTTAAAAGAACTGAAGTGTCTCAAATTAGGAGTTTCATTCAAAACTACATATTTTCCCTAAAAGCGATACCTAATTTATTGTTTCCATTTTCTTATTCAAAAATGTACTGAAAGTGATTCTATTGATGCTTATGTTTGACAAGAGTCAAACACATTCCTGGAATACAGAATTAAAATTTTCAACTAAATTTGCTAATAATAGGGTGAAAATTCTGGGGCAAAACATTCAAAAGAAATATTCATGCTTCAGACCAAGACTTCACAAATGTTGAGCCCAAAATGGAAATTTCAGCTGCAGCACAGGTAACTGCAGCCACGAGTTTTTTCCATGCTCAGTTTAGGAATGACAGCAGTGAAGACTTCTCAGAATACCACCAGCCTTGTCCGGCACAGAACTCAGTCAAACACCTGTCCTATTTCCATGGCTATTCTTCTAGCAGTAGACACAGCAAATGCTGCTCTTGACTTGGTTTACATGTACAGTAATACCATTTTAAATTGAAGACTGGTTAAATCATTTCCTGTATAAAAGATAGCCCTTTCCCCCCGTGTATTGAAAAGAGATTGAGTTGAAGACTTTTAAAAATATGTCTACCGTGAGTCTTTCTGC
Source organism: Pedionomus torquatus (assembly GCA_013398155.1). Classification (NCBI taxonomy): domain Eukaryota; kingdom Metazoa; phylum Chordata; class Aves; order Charadriiformes; family Pedionomidae; genus Pedionomus; species Pedionomus torquatus. The sequence goes on along the minus strand of VZRU01016162.1, from coordinate 701,377 downwards.
TATTACAGCATACAGCACTGACTGCACACTGACAGCCTCGGATGAATATCCAAGACTTCCTACTTTCAACAGCCTACCTGTGTTCAGTTTGCTGATGTGGAATTATCACCTACAGCACACAAATTCCTGGTCAGCAGGTGGGCAGGCTAGCTGGATGGGGAAGGAGAAGCTGGCGGAGTAAATAATTATCCAGAGCTGCAGCTCAGAACATCCTGCAAGGGAGCTCTCCTCAAAGCTCCATGGACTATCTAAGAGTCTCCAGAATTCACTGCAGTTTCGGTTTGTCCTAAACTATGCAGAGTTTATCCTTTCTCAGGATTATGTACCACAGTAATTCTAAGGATCAGAGAACAAGAAAATAACTTGCAACTGAAAAAAGATGGAGCACATATTCTAATATTTATGAATTATTAACTGAGCAATGCAACGAAAATAATACTGTACACTTCTGAAATTATTTTAATTGCAGCTGTGATGACAATATACTAGGATCCCTTACGATTTTCTTTTAAGAGAAATCCAAAGAACTGGCCATTTTGAATGGCAACCTCAAATTTTAGAGAGATTAAAATACAAAATGGAGATGCCGTATCCCTGATTTTGAGTTCCATAAAGAGTTGAAATATCTGCCAATTGCATCTGTAACTACAGATATGAAACATCCGATAAAATGATATTAAATCATTTTTGGTTTAAATTAATTAAATATCTTTTCAATACATTCATTCCTTTATGGTCCCCAAACATCTCAGTTTCCACAACCACATCCCTCCACTTTGAAAGCTTGTTTTTGTTAAATTTAAGAGCTTCAACGAGGACATCAGATGTTGCTGTGCAGTTACTGCCAGACAACAGTCTCTATCCAAGCAGGCTGCCAGATAGCCAGAAATCCCAAGAAAATGGCCACTATAAATGTTTAAATAAATGGTGACTATAAATGCTTAAATAAATTGTACATTGTACAAACGGATCCAGCACTTCTGGTCTAATTTGGTCCACGTACAGCTGCTCTATGGGTAATTTAGTTGAATCAATCATTTTTAGTGTACCTGCACCCACAGGTGATCTCAGTGCATTCACATGGCACAGATAGATATGTGTGTATCTGAGAAATCTTTCCCACTGCTCCACTTCATAGCCTACATCTCTGGTTTTGCCTTGACTGGAAAAAAAAAAAACNAAACAAAACAAACAAACAAAAAAAAAACAACACTCACCCCACCCCCCCAAAAAAACCCTCCAAATATGATAACACTTGCTTCCTGTTAGCATTAACACACTAAAAAGTAAATACATGTATATTCTCTATTGCTACTCATACAGCAACAGTGGCAATTTACATCAAATCACTACTGATGTTCTCAACCATAGTCTGGCTGTTTTCATGCCATCTCACCTCATGCTCTTTCGAAGACTGAAGGTAAATAAAAAGGAATACACAAGGTGCTGACCATTTATTTAGTTTTTGGGTAGATTTTTCTTCCTGGGGCAGGGGGACAGACTTTGAAAACCCTGCAGTTTTCATCTTGGATGCACCAATTTCCAATAATAGCACTTTTGAAGTAGTTAAGCAAAGGAAAGATGCTTATGCCTCATAAAGCATGCATTCTCGGTCTCAGACCACCTTCAGAAAAAAAACAGCTACATTGTATTAACTAAAAAGGCAATAGGATAGAGTTAGCTCTTAAGACTAGGGAGAATTGACCGATATTCCTACAAAACAATCTTCTATAAAGCAAATACAGCATGGCTAGTCTTACAGTAAGTTTTCTGCCAGGTTTTAAAGTGTTCCATAACTTCGATAAAAGAGAAGGAGTTTTAGTAAGTCACACACACCCCTTTATTTTTATTAATAAAACTGGATAACTGTTATCAAAGTAACCATCCAAATTGCATTAAAAAGCTTCCATGTGCAATCATGTTTTGAATGTCAAACATAACAAAAAGTCCAGCAGTGACAGCAAAGAAGCTATGTATAAATCTGTGGTGGTTTAAACTGGTCTGGCCACTAAGGTAATGCCAGATGTTATTAGCCCCTCACCTTTACAGAAGATAAGGGAGAGAGACTGAAGTGCTGAAAAGAAACTAAAACTACTCTATGGAAATATGAAACTAAATCTATTGACAATAAAAGGAAAATACAATTATAGTAATAAGAAAATAATGAAATATATATAATGCATACAAATAAGTATAAAATCAATATTGAGCTCCCAGGATAATGGTCACATCACCAGCAGGCATTGGGAAAGTCCCAGACTGGACTCAGCTATGGACAGGAACTGGATTGAGGAACACATGGATCATGATCAAAAGCAGATGAACAGAGACCTCTTTGGATGCCAGCCATTGAAGAAAGAGGCTGACTCTTTGATGCCTCAGATTTTACACCAAACATGATGCAGATAGTTTTGAACAGTTTTGGGTCACCTGTCCTGTATGCCCCTCCCTGCAGGTGGGACCTTTCTATGCTCTTCTGCTTCCAGCCCTCTAACTTTAAACATAAAATCCTAGAATGGTTAGAGTTGGAAGGACCTTGAAGATCATTGAGTTCCAAGCCCCCTGCCATGGGCAGGGACACCTCCCACTAGAGCAGGTTGCTCAAAGCCCCATCAAGCCTGGCCTTAAATACTTCCAGGGATGGGGCATCCACAACTTCTCTGGACAACCTGTTCCAGTGCCTCACCACCCCCACAGGAAAGAATTTCTTCCTAATATCCAATCTAAATCTCCCCTCTTCCACTTTAAAACTATTACCCCTTGTCCTATCACTACGCTTCCTGACAAAGAGTCCCTCTCCAGCTCTCCTGTAGGCTCCTTTAAGATACTAGAAGGCTGCTAGAAGTTCTCCCTGGAGCCTTCTCTTTTCCAGGCTGAACAGCCCCAGCTCCCTCAGCCTGTCCTCATAGGAGAGGTGCTCCATCCCTCATCCATCCCCTCTTCGTGGCCCTCCGCTGGACCCGTTCCAACAGTTCTATGTCCTTTCTCTGTTGAGGACTCCAGAGCTGGACACAGGACTCCAGGTGGGGTCTCACGAGCTCAGAGTAGAGGGGCAGAATCACTTCCTGTGACCTGCTGGTCACACTTCTTTTGATGCAGCCCAGGATACGGTTGGCCTTCTGGGCTGCCAGCGCACACTGCCGGCTCATGTTGAGCTTCTCATCCATGAGCACTCTCAAGTCCTTCTCCTCAGGGCTGCTCTCCAGCCATTCTCTGCCCACATAACAAAGGGAGCTGATATTGGTTTTTATAGCAGTGAGCAAGAACCCCTCTGCATACTATCCGTTGGTATTCACAATAAACATCAGGCATTATCACTGCCAGAAGTGCTGTCCAAAAAACACACCATTGACTTCAGAGAGTACAGTTAGAAAAGACTTCACTGAAAAGTAAAATTAATGAAAAGGAAACTGGGTTTTTTCTACCTCAAACTAGGAGAAAAACATAAAAAAACCCTCAGCAGCTGCTAAGCAAGATTGTAGGAATAGACCTTTACAGCTGGACAAGATCCTGAACTCAGTGTTTGATAAGAAAGTATCTTAAATTAGTATTGATTTCAAGGAACAGATTATTGGACAACTTTCTTTTATGCATTTACCCAGTTTCTAGTAGTGTGGAAGAAGTTTAGATGCATGCAAAATGTTTTAAAACAGTAAAATATTAATGAATTATTACCTTTACTTGACATATTGATTTCTTCCTTGAGATAATGGCAAAGATTTCAAGTGATAATGAAATTTAGATCTAATTTCTATACCAAATAACCCATTATTCTTTTTTACACAGGTGCATATTAGAGGTCAGAGTGAAACATTTCATTTGGGCTGACCTTATTACTGTGGACCATTCACTTCTCACTGTGTTTATGGAATTCCAAGATTGATGCCAGGCCCAAGTTAAAAGAAATTAGATAGTACTCTACAAGAAACCTAACAATAAACAACCAGTCCTGTTAATGCCTTTCATAATAATAAATTTCCATTTTTATCAGATTTATTGCCCTGGGAGATTGACACATAAATTGCCAAGTCCTCAGAAAAATCATGTCATTCCCTACTGCAGAGCTCTCCTGAAGCAATTTCCCATTCCACACACACAATCTCAACATTGGAAACTGGTCTGTGACCAGTAGTCTCACCTTCCAACTTCTCTTACTTCTTCCTTGCAATGCTCACAACTCATCCCCAACAAAACTGCTCACCACTTTAAGACCAGTATTCTACCCATGAGCAAAGAAATCAAAGGGCTATTGTGTCAGCATCAGGCACAGTCCCCACACAAAGACACACACCATGCACTTCTGCTTCCTCCAGAACTTCTGACAGGCCAAAAGAACAGCTCATTTTCTCCATGACCTCCAGGCTGCACCCTGTGCAACAGTTATTCAAGTTCACAACACTTTACAGATTTCAAGTGCTTATAACACACACAGAGTTATCATCCTGCTGCACTGAAAAGGGTGTGCACAGTCAGAAATCATTTCAAACAGCACGGATTTGCTTCTTGGACCTGCCAATCAACAAACTATTTCTGTGCTCCAAAGTAAATATTTTCTCTTAGTAAAAACTTCCAATAGAGACTTAGAAATCCTTCCAGAATTGTGAAAGAAACTTCCAGAGTGATTTCTACCAGAGGCTTAAACCTGATTTCTTCTTTAGTCAAATAAATAAAATATAGCCAATGTTAAAGAAACAGACTTATTTCTAATAGATGTAGCAGGCTCAGAAAAAGGGAACAAAAAGTAGTATGTAGGCTTTGAAACATAGGCAGCCTGGATTAGGGCTTCAGAATTACTCCGATAACCAACAGAAGGCAGAAACCCATCTTTATGATCCTGGGCCCTGGGGAAGCATCTGTAGTGATGAAAAAAGAATAGACTGCTGTCCCATCTGAGAGGGTTCCTTTCTTAGAAGGGCAAGCAGGTGGCCAGAGAAAGAAAAGGGAAGAACTGGTACATGAAATGACCTCATTGAGTCCCGGAAGCTACATTTTCTCTCAATGTACAAAGCTATTTGCTAAATTAGTCAAATAATCACTAAAAAAACTGTACCAGGAGAACAATTATCTTTGCTTTTACTATATAAAATTATGGAGTTCTCATGCTGAATTGCTCAGAACTCTGCAAAACATCATCTTATGGGATGAGATGGTTGAAGCAAAATAAGAAAAATTCAAATGATGCTGGCCGCAGGTTCAAATGCACATTAAGAAATTCTGGTGCAGATTCTTTCACCTGCAGATACATGATCCAAGTAGCTAAAACAATTAGTAAGCACAGGTTGGTCTAAAATTTACTGATGTGAAGGTTGGGTACAGAAGTAACCTTCAGCACCATGTATTCACTCCTTGATACTAGGAAAATTCTCCCGATTTGCAGATCATTGGTCAAATATCTACAGTTAAGCTCAACCTCAAGTTGGGACCTTGCAATTAAAATAAAACAATTTTAAAAAATTAAAAATAAAAATAAATAAATAAATAAAAGGAGTTGTCCTAAGTGTCCAAAGCATCCATTCAAATTTTCAGCCATTACAGAATGAAACATTTGCCTGAAATGCCAAGGCAGGCTCAGACATCCCAGTCTCAAACATTATCTGCATCAATAAGCAGAGCTTGGGCATTCAGTCCCATCCCATACATGTCAGACAGTCCTTGTTCTTAAGTACATATAGACTTTTTAAGTACAGGGTGTAGTTACTTGGTCAACACTGCCCTAAATTTGTAATAAATACAAAAGCAGTTTCCCAAATTGTGAGACATAGAATCCCCCTCTTAATTACAGCACCAGTTGCTGAAGAGCTTGTACCAAGGAGCATACAGACATCTTACTGCACCCACGTTTTTCTCCAGTTTTTTTTTAATAAAAATTCACACAGTGACTTCCATATAATTGAGTTTAGATGAATATGATTATGGTATTAATTATGAAAGGTAAGATAACAGGTTAGGAAGCCTAATTAACTCATCAAACTTCAGGTCTAGTCTACAGCAAATTGGCTGCATCTCTTAAAATTAACCGCTACTATGGATTGATGCAATAATTGTAAGACTTTATTTATGTGAAGACTGAAATTAATTGTGCTAAAATTTACCAATCACTACAAACAGCGGATTTCCAACAGAACACCTCAAAACTACTGCTGCAATTGGTCTTTCCAAGAAGTCATAGATGTAAGGCCTTTAAAATGGAAATGAGATGCAAGCAAATTAACACTAAGTACAACATAACAAATTAATTTTGAGGTCACCATGGCAACTTCCATAATGTTAAGCATGAATAATGTGACAAAATAACCAAATATTGCTTTCATTGTAGTCATTTCATTTACTGTATGCTGAATTGTGACCATACTCTTTCCCCAGAAAGCTTCAATAAAAATTACTTCCAGAATATAATTTTTAAATCTCTAATTTCAGAAAGGCAAATAAAAGTAGTGGTCAAAAAGAAAAAATTTGATCCATGTGAAATGATTTTTACAGTGCGTACTATCAGCTAAGTAATGTCTAGTTCTGAAGAAAAGCCAAAGTAAAAGAGAAACAGAGCCTCTTCTCTCTCTGTCCTCCAATCTGAATGATTACAATTGGAACCACCACCACCAACACATTTATAAGATAAACTACTTGAATACAGACCACCTGGTTAAAAGACACCTTTTCTGTTCTGATGGACATTTTCCTCTTTGAAGCTTTTCCTGAAGTGGTAAAGTAGTGATGAATGCATAACTGACTGATTTTTCTCCACACTATTCCCACTTTATCAAAAATGCTTCATTAATTGCTCACACAAGAGGTGGACTTAGCATTTTAGACATTAGAAACAACAAAAGAAATAACATTACTGCTCCATCTGAAGCTTTCTAATGAACATCAAAAGACCTGATTAGTGACTTTGATCTCTGTGTCACACTGGGAATTACTGAGAATTAAGACTTTTCTACAGTAGCCCTTTCTCCGAGGACAGGATAGGAACTCCTACCCATGGACTAATGCCTATTACTGCATATCCAACCTCATATCCAGCTGCAGTAGAACATCCTCTGTTTTTCCAAGTCTCTATGTTATCTAGTTCATATTGCTTTGTCACTATTTGCAACAGCCAAAATTTTCTCCATCTTTGTCATTGGCTTCTCTTTCAGTCATAAGTGAAACTCTAAACATGCTCTCAAAGATCTTTATCAATTCAGTTCTCAAGTACTTTAATATTCTATGTTTTGAATGCAGCCTACGTATTTTTAGTATTCCTCTTCTGTAAAGAGGACAACTAGTATATCATTAGAAAACAGACTTCCTATAAGCAATAATATAAATACTTCAATCCATTTCTTTGTTCTTGATAACCTCTCAAGAAGCTACAGACTCCACAAACTACAAACTGTAGCTACAGACTGCTACAGAAGCAGGCAACACAGATCCTCTAACAGAAGTCATCTGTCACTGAGAATGATCTTAAAAATGACTGAAAACACAGAGGAACACAGAAGTCTGGTTATTCAGTGTTTCTTATCAACCACCAAAAAAGAGGTCTTCCCACCACATGCTTCGTGACTGGTATTTCCCTCATGTGATTACATGAATGGAGTAACTTAGACTCTTCTATTATTTTTCTAAGATCTACTTTAGACCAACAGCCCTATCATCTCGGGTTTAACTATTTGCATTCATGCCCAATATTTGTTTAGTATTTCAAACACAGATAAAAATTCACATTAGTCATCTAGAACTCTACTTTTTTCAACTCTTCTACAACTTTCAGAAAAGGGGGATCACTGGTTAAAGTGTATCTAATTTAGTTTGGTTTCCTTCAATTTTTTTTCTGCAGTCCTCAGCTCCTGATTTTTAGCACTCAGCATAAGCACCATGTTTATTTTATTTAATATGCAGTTCTTATATACATCTGGCTTCACAACTTCTAACAACACTGCACTCTTACAAGACAGTTAACAGTTTACAATTAAAAAATATTCCCAACTATTTTGCCCTCTTTTTTAGCTGTAAGAGTGGGGATTTTTGATTATATAAAAAGCATTCTTAAATATTTATTTTTAAAGCATTACCCACACCTTTTCCTCATCAAATAGTCTGTCCAGAGTGATTAGCCTCTATTGTTTTCAGATTTAGATGAGAAGCTCTTTGAAATTCCAAGTACATAAACTGTTTTTTTTTACTTTTATTCTGTTTACCAAAGCCATCTGAGGTCAAGTTTTGATGATTTCTACTTACTTATCTGTGATTCTCTGTTCTGAAAATCAATTTCTCCTTATCTGCTAAGATCAGGTCTCTGTAGCTTTATGCCATATCAGATACGAAATGGAAATAGAAAGTGCGCTTTAGAACACTTAAAAATGTCAAGCATGTTTTGGTATTAGCTGTATGAAGTTTCTAACATTATCACCTGAAGAGAAGCCCTGTAGTTAAGGTAGCTTTTTTTCCTCTCATCCAATTTCAGTCTGTGATTATGAGGCAGACTGGAGGCCTGAAGCAGTCCCTAAATTATAATCCATCTTGAACGTTATCTGTTATGACATTTTTCCATAAGCAATTAAAGATTGTTTATGCTTCTGACTTTGTCCGTTCCCTGAATGGGGTTACGTCTTTTCTGAGTTTGGAAGAAAATATGCCCTTGCTAAAAAATGCTGCAACACTAACACAGGTTTGAGTGTTTCAGTCCTGCTAGCCATGCAACCAGACTGTGATAACACCAAAGTCAAATTTTTGGTTACAAATGGAAAATTAATATTTCTCTCATTTATAACACAGATTCCTTGTACTATGGTACAAGCTATTAAAAAAAATCCTTCTTCTCCATTTTTTTTTCCACATTGTCAATTTTATTCCCCATCTCAAGGTTTTTTTCAGAAGACATTATGAAGAGATATCTGATGTATCTTTAATGTTATTTTCTTTATTGCTAATGTATTGGCAATGGACCCAATGATCAGTTCCTTCCACAGCCACGTTCTTCATTGTGGTCCCACCCTTTTCATTGAGATCACAGTTCTACAGGCCAGCTGATTTAAACTTCCACTCTTTCTGCTTAATGATTCAGAAAATAGCCTCTCATTGGAAAAAAAAAAAGTGTCTATGTAGCGTTCCGCTGAGGTGCAACTCTTGCGCTCTTTTAAATGGCCCTCCAACATGCCACTATGCTTTATAAAAGCAGCATTCACAATTTATACAACTACTGTGCAAGAAAGAAAAACGAGTACTAAAACTTCATAAAAAAAATTGTAGATGTGTGAAGCCAGCATAGAGACATATTTCACCCAGCCCTCTCATACTGGACAAGGCTGCCACCTGCCTTCCTGCCTGCAGGAACTTTTGTTCAGTTAGTATTGATGGATTTTAATAGCTGTTTTTAAATCCTCTTAAAACTGATTGTTCTACTGAGCAGATATTTCAGGCACACTGGACAGCTGTATTAAATATTTTTCTTTGGGATTTGATTACTTACAGTACATTGGGCTTTAATGCATCATCCACTGTTAACTCTGGTTTGATAGTATCTTGGCTGGTTACAATCCAGTGTTATTACAACATGATTTGCAGGCGGCTGAGAGTAAGCTCTGGATTCTGCTGTGTATGTTATTGGAAATTCAATGTTCCCACATATCATAGAAGAACAGAAAAATTCCATATAACATACAGCTTTATCATACAACTCAGCTGTTAATAGAAAATATTATCTGAAAATAACAAATAAACACGATACATGCTAAAGCATGGATGCATGAAATAAAAACCATTCCAGCTGTAAAAGTCTTTTTCTGTATACAGACTGTTTCAGTGCAGATAACCAAGATGAATTCTATTGCATTTATTCCCCTAGTGAAAGTCATTTGCTTAGTTCTCATACCATTAAAAATATTGAATATACCTACTGTAGCATAAGGACACTCTAGAAGGAGGGCAGCATCACAGTTCACCACTTGCAGATTAAGAGCACTTCTCCTTACCATAAATATTTTTATCCTACCAACTGTCACTTTATTTCTCCAGTTCAGTATTAATGTTGAATCTTGAAAATATTCACATGCTTTGAAATTCTTTATAAAATGAAATAATTTTGCACAAATTGCTTTCTTTCTGAATGCCTGAACCTATGAGAGGACTAGCAGCACTTACTGACAAAGCCTGCTTCTAAGTAGGTACCTTTACTCTTAAGTAACACTACTGACTTATCAAAGAGAAGATAAAATTGATCTCTAGTCCTGAGGAGGAATAGCTGAATTGTTATTTTAAAAAATCTTTTATAGAACCTTTCATGCGTAAGCACATCAGGCTCTGGATATAACACTCCATTATATATTGGGTTACTGACAACATCTAAAAGTCAGATAGATGTGATTTTCAAAAATTCTTGTAAAAATACTTTAATCGGGGAAATAATGAATAGGAAAGCACCTATTTCATTGACAAAATATCACAAAATTCAACCAATTGTGTTCGGTGGGGTTTTACTTAAACTGAAATGATGCTTTACCTCCTAATTTTCAAGAGCACGTACTCTCCTGTGTGACAGAGCATCTCAATTGCAGCATTATGTTAATACAGCACAACTCTCACTATTCTGCCCCCCCCCAGAAAAAAAAAAACAAAAAACAGATTTTTTGGTATTAAGCTATTTTCAGTGAGCATTGATTAAAAATAGCTGATCAGCTTACTATGATGATCAAAATTGTAATAAGAACCTATTTCAGATAAAAATCAAGAATGTGTACAGGCAATGAGAAGAGAGTACAGGTGTTTGAGTACATTTGCCTAAGAGTTTTCCCTTCTCCTCCATCCAATATGATAACAATAAATGTTATTATGCAGTTGCCTTTAATTCATTTTCAACTGTATTTTACATCTTAAAATTTAAGGCCATTAATGCCTCCTGCCTCATAACTTGGAAAATTTGTGCTGCAAGAGACAAGAAATGGCATTTACCTGGAGTGATATCCCTTGGCTCATACCCTGAACCATTAAGCTATTGCACACACAATAAAAAGGATATAATTGATTTCCTCCAGTTTCATTTTTAAAGAGCTGAACAAACCCTAATTATTTCCCTTAAATAAAAATCCCAGGCCTTTGAGAAGCTTGAGGTATAGCTAGAAGCTGGCACAAAAAACATCTCAAACTTCTAGGCTGAGGTTTGGAGGACTACAGAAGATCTTCCAGGGGATAATAAGGCTCCTCTATCTAATTATTTTCTATATACCTAAATATATATATACCATATACCTAAATGTAGCATTGTAATACATCTCAGTATTCAGCAATCTGTTGTTTCAAATCCTACCCTGTATTGGTAATACTCTCCAAGAGCCATATAGGTAGGATAGGAACTTTAACTAAATATTCTGTCCATCTATACTGTATGTTGAAATTTTGAAAATTCAGCTTTTCATCCCATTGCAGCAAACATATGGAACTGTAGCCCATCTGCTTAGGCTTTGCAGTTCTGTGGCTGCATCTCTCAGCAGGCATGTGACCACTTACGAGACAAAATGCTGTGCTCGGAGACTCACAACAGAAAGCAAAAAGCTTTCCAGGAAGCAACCAAAAATACTTCCCTCACTAAAACAACTACACTTTACTCAGAAATATAAAGTAAAAGGAAGCCAATAGATGATTTAACTTTTTGTTTTGTTTTGTTTTGCTGCATCACACATGCCTGTCCTGGACAAGAACACCTAAGCAAGGTGATAGAATTCTGCTATAAACTCCTAGACTCAACAACTGAAAAATAAACAGGAATGGGTTTTCTCCCACAATATCACAGCAGGAATCAGCAAAGTAGTAAGGTCTAAAGGTGCTTAAAAGTCACAGCCAAGAAACAAAACAAAGTGAAACCCTAGAAACGTTTAAGTATTACTTCATGTCAACTTTGAAAATACAGATTTTTCTGAAACAAACAGTAGAGAAAGAAGCTTGTCAATTTTCAAACTCTGAGGGATTTACCACCTCTAAAGTTTTAGCAAGCCCCATTCTCACTGAATCAATTGAATATTTATAGAAAACAAAGTTTCTAGGTGGTGAACAGAAAACATTACACCCTTCATAAGTTTAGACATTTTTATGCAAAATTACTTTGCAGCACTAAACGCTGTCTAAATGAAATAATGTACATACACAAATGCATAATAACTAACCATCCAATTTTCAATGTAGATTTCACAGGACAGTGCATCAAAGGAGTGAGCATGTTTCAGAAAAAAAGAGTGGGATTCTGGTGTTCCTAAAACCCTTCATCTATGTATGCAGAAAATCTTGCAGAAAAGCTCACTAAAATAATTCTTTGCCAGCAAATATCTCCAAATTAGTACTTCCACAGTCTATCTAAAAACGAACACTTATAGAAATAATAGTTTTATTTTAACAATCTAATTTTTCAGAGCAAACAAATTTCTATGGGGTGAGTGCATCCAAGCCTTAGGGGTTGTCAAAACTAAACTGCCCCTCCCTTGTGAACCCTGTATTGGTACTAGTGAGATGTAGAGAGTTATATTAAGATTTCACCCTGACAAAAGGGCACATCAAGCTGCTTTATTGCTCTTGAAGGAGGAATAAGACATATTTCACCCATTCTCCAAAATGATACACACAGGTTTCCCATGTATCAAAAGTACTGACTATACTTTATGACTAGGGTAGTGTAATAACACCTTGCAGCCCTAAAGAATGACTGCAAGAGGAAGGAAATCTTAGCAGAAATAATGTACTTTCATATTCACCATTGAAAAGGTCTTCTCCCATTCTTACAGCCCCTTCTAACTTGACCTTTAAATTTTTATCTCAATGCTAACAGTGTTCTGCCTTAACTCACATTGAGACAAACACGCTCAAGTCTGTAAGAACTGTCTTGGACAAAGATGAAACTCCTCTGTTTCTAGACCATTGGCTTCACAGTGATTTAAAGCAAAGAAAACAATCCAAGAATCTGAATGCCTACAAAACAGCTGGCCTGGAGAGCAAAGCAGGCAATAAAGATTTACCATTAAACAGTTTGGCTTTAGCCACCTGTCGGATGTCAGGACCTGCTGAAATTATTAAACAAATAGCTGGCTACTCAACTGAAAATAGGTAGCACCTCAGTTATTCTGTTATCCAGAAGGAATGAGATAAGACAACTCTTTCATCTTTCACCTTCCACATTCCCTCCAGTGGATTTCCTAGCAAAGGAGGACCATTATCTTTTCCTCACAAGTACTGAGATGGAAGTTCTTTTAAGTGGGATTTAACTCCCTTTTAAAAGGAAAAAAAGCTTATTCAAAGCTGTCCCTGCTTTGAATAAGCAATTTTTCCCAAACCATTTCAGCCCACATCATTCTATGCTTCTACTTAGATTTACAGGTAGGAGCATATAATGCATCTACCTGTAATAGCCATATCACACACATCACACAAATCTTTCACTTGGAATCTTTCTTGAATCTCCTATCACCTATATAACCTTACAGATACATATCTTAGCCTACCTATAGCACTTCTATCATATATGTACTATATCACCTCATACAGTAGAAAAGATTTCAAATATTTTTCATGTCATTTATGGGACCTGTCTTCAGGTGACAGTAAGATGACCTGATTTGTCAGGGAGATGGCAGATGGTGCTTAAGATCAAGAAAGCACATTCCTCCTCAAACCAGTCATACTTGGCTCATTTGTTTGCTAACAATTTACCTTTGCCTTCCATATTTCATCCAGCATAATTTGATAATAGCTGGCTGCAAATAAAGAAAAGAAAAGAAAAGAAAAGAAAAGAAAAAAAAAAAAAAAACAAACAAAAGCCACCACCCTCTGTTTTCACCATCTCTAACTTACACAAAAATTCCCGTGTAAATCCCATTCTAAACATTTCAGCTTTGGCAGTAAAGCCTTCAAATACTGTTCACTTGACTTTCTGAAAGTGAAACTTGCATGAAAACAGTTGTCAGCCTCTTTATTAAACCTTGGCGATTTCCACCAAATTTAAAAAAGGAGTAGAAATTAAAGTTTAAGGTTTCCACTGGGAGGAAAAGCTGTGATGTGGTTCATTCTAGCTATCCTTCGTGGCTGAAGACAGCAGAGAGCAGTTGATCAACCAGAAATTATGTTGCTTCGAAAAGCCACAGCATTTATTGCCCCTTGCTGAGTCAGTAGCTCAAATGAGGGCAGGTAAGGAAAAAAGCTGAAAATACTGTTGCAAAGAAATAGAGGACATAGGAGGTACTTGGGGGTTAAATGAAGACTACAGAATTTCATTGAAGAGGTTAAGACAGGGCAGAGCAGAGAGAGGAAGAAATTGTAAATGAAATTAGATCATTACAGCTAGTGTGTACAGGATAAACTAAAAGAAAGCTTTCACTTGTTTTATTGGTCAACTATTTCTTCATTTTTGTTATTTTCTAATTAGATGAAGAAATCAGTAAGAAGCTTCTGCATCTGAAATGCCTAAAACTGTGGTTATATACACAGATGTGTGTATGTACACAAAGGTGGTAAATTCACAGAATCACAGAATTGTCAGAGTTGGAAGGGACCTCTAGAGATCATCTAGTCCAACTCCCCTGCTAAAGCAGGGTGGCCTAGAGTACATTACTCAGGACTGCATCCAGGCGGGTCTTGAAAATCTCCAGAGAAGGGAACTCTGCAACCTCCCTGGGCAGCTTGTTCCAGTGCTCTGGAACCCTGACTGGAAAGAAGTTTTTCCTCATATGTGGATGAAACTTTCTGTGTTCTAGCTTGTGCCCATTGCCCCTTGTGTCACTGGGAAAAGAGTCTGGCTCCATCCTCCTTCAACCCACCCTTCATTAGGTGATAAGCATATATGCTTATCATAATGCTTCATAATGCTGATAAGCATTAATAAGGTCTCCCCTCAGCCTTCTCTTCTCTAGGCTAAAGAGTCCCAGCTCTCTCAGCCTTTCCTCATATGTGAGGTGCTCTAATCCCTTAATCATATTTGTTGCCTTACGCTGGACTCTCCAGTAGTTCCCCGTCTCTCTTGAACTGGGGAGCCCAGAACTGAGTGCAGTATTCCAGTTGTGGCCTCACTAGTGCAGAGGAGAGGGGGAGAATTACCTCCCTCAACCTACAGACCACACTCTTCCACTGTTGACAACATGGATATGACAGCATATTTTACATTCTTCAGAGATATATGTGCATGTAAGATTTCCCCCAAAATAATTTCTAAATTCACTACAGCGTAAAACAGGTCTGAGCAGAGATTACAGCCTGTATAGGAATGCAGAAGATTTAAAGTTGCTGTGGAGACAGCAGTTTGTTCTCATTCCTTCTGCTCAGAGTCCAAAAGAAAGATTTAGAAGTGTAGTAACTTCATAGAATGTTAGGTACAGGACTATAAAGTGGGTGTTAAATAGGTAGTAAACATGAAGGAAGAATACTTATGGCCATTCCATAGCGTGCCTGCGCATTAGTGTGAAAAAAAGGTAGCATAATGTCAGGATGTTTTCTTCCCAGGGCTGAGGAGGCTATAGGTGCATTGCTCTTCCATAAGAGTACACTGCATTGTGTGTTAGACAACTTCTGTCAAAAACCTTGTTCCTAGTAAGTTAGTACGTTCTTTAACTTATTTATTATAATCTTTAAAAGTCTTTTATTAAAAAAGAGTATTTCCTGAACAGCAGAAACACTAAGATAATGTGTATGGCAAGGAATAATATCTCAACATTCTTGCAATTACACCAAGGAAGGAAGGAAAGGCAATCTTACAAAAAATGAGCACCTTCAAATTATTAAGCAATTAAAGCAGAAGCAATGTGCTCAGCTTCATAGAAACAAGTAATATAAACAAAGACAGCTTTACAAATGTGGAGTTCAAGTTACAATTTTTAGCTGGGATGCAATTGCATATGCATTATTGCAGTTATATTTGCTTAATCATTCCCCCTTTCTACACAAGGTATCAGGAGGATTAGTTATTCTTGCGCTGAGCTTCTTGTTATGATGGCAGATGAAAACAACTAGACTTTTAGCTTTGTATAAATCCTGTAAAGCAGCTATTACTGCTATCTCTGCATTCCAGGGGACACAGTACAACCAGCAAGTGAGCACTTTATGGTCACGCTGAAGCTATTTCACCGGCAAGAACTAAATACAGAATCTTCCAGCTTCAGACTGTGCCTTAGGTATGACCTTTTTGCCTCCTTCTCTTGATGAGTAGTGGGGACACCCTAAAATTCACAGGACAACAGCCTGGAGAGGTCATCAATCCAAATAATACTGTATTTTACAAACACTCTCCTTTGCTCACATAGTTATGACCTACAGGTAACCTTCTTTTCCTACAACAGCGTGACTTCAATCCTTCATTTCTGGTCAAAAACTACTGTTCCAAGAAAATAAATCATCGTGGGAAGACACTTGACTATTTAAATCATTAATTCTGTTTGTTCTTGAAGACTGATGCGAGGTCTTCTGTGCTGTCACCCACAGTCCTAAGGCTGGGTGTACACTACTTTGTGACATGAGCATGACTTTGCAGCCTCTCCCTTTGAGTCACCTTGACTTTGTTTTAAACATATTGCTTTTTTTTTTTGCTTCCCTAACACCAGTATAAACAGCATTAAAAAAAAAAATAAATTGACGAGCTAAGATAATTGACCAGAATAAATAATAGGACCAAGCACTTCTATTGTATAAAGAGATTCCAACCACATAGTCCAAATATTTACGAGCCAGGATGAGTCAAAGTTAATTTTGTACAGATACCTCTATAAAAGGGCAGTTTACAGGAAAGATTTGAATACTAAAAAAGTTCCATCCTTGTTAATTGCATTTGGAACACACTGTGGATAGGGACAGTAAAACTCTTGGAAAAAAACAAAAAGGTACTCACAGCATAACACAGCTGAATTCACAAAGATGTAAAACAATTAAAAGTCAAACTGGTATTTGAGAGGGACAAAGAGATTAGACATCTGGAAATATATTAAATATAATGAAATTCCAGGGAGAAGCCTTTGACCCATTTTCTGCCAACCAAAAAAAAAAAGCCATCTTCTTTACATTTCATCAAAACTGGAACCATCTCCAACTGATCTTTACATAAATAACATTTTATCAGAATAACTATGAATTACTACAGTGGATGTACTCACATGCATATTTTGCAGTTGATTTAGCATCCTCCTTGCTTTCTCTGAATGCTATAGTTAGCACCACAGCAGTCAGGATTACTTGCTGTAAATATCTACCAGCAGTAGGTCATTATCTTTGTTGGCATACAGAAAGGTGTCCTTCTTGTCACTGGTGAAAGACAAAGCCATGGCAGTTGCCACACAGAGAAAGGAAAACAAGCAAGAGGTAAGAAACAGGACTGAATACTCTTCAGGGGTGCAAAATTCTTGAGGGAAAGCAGCAAGTTGTGAGAGAAAAGAGAAAGGGAACTTGCTAATCAAAGCCCATTCAGAAGACCAGTGGGAGCAAGCAATGTGTCACTTAATTGAAGAAATTTTGTTATTTCTTGCCTGATTTAAAAAAGAACAGTGCAAGTGGCTCAAGGCTTGGGGTTCTCCTAGGATCTGATACTTGCTTTGCTTCAAACAGAAAAATCACCCACAGAACAGATCCATGGGAAATTTCTTGAACTTCATGAGGAACAGGAAACACGCAATGAGGTGGCACAAAGTGAGACTCTCAGGCAATTTTAACAAGTAAATTATTGCTAAGATTACACAGCAATTACCAAAAATAGAAATTTAGGAGGGCAAATTTAGAGGTTTGGTATCAAATCAAAGCAGGAAGTCACAGGTTTGAGTTTTGAGTTAGACAGGTGATCCTTTTGCCTCATTCAGGAAGTAAGGCACAATTATAAAAAAAAAAATATATATATATATGTATGTGTGTATGTCACAGGTCTTGCATGACAAATCTAAACATGTGTTCCATTTACCATTTAGGGCTTAAATGATGAAGAAAGTGCATAGACAAGTACAGAAATGGTGTAAGTGGTTCATAAAGATAGCTTAGCAGTCAAGGATAAGTTCATGAGCCTTTTCCTTTTCTGGATACTATTGATGTCAATACTTTCCAATATGCAACTCAAACCCATACATCTATGCTGCCCATGCAACCATAAAACTGTTGATGAACTACGCTCAGGCACCAGATGCCTTTATCAACAATTTTTTTATTTATGTTTTTTTAATAACCTGCAGAATATACTTGTCTCTCAGTATCTTCTTGTATAGCCTGCTTTAATACTCCCATGCTGTCATTTGGTTAAATAAGTAAAATAAGTTAAATAGTAAATTTTTAAAATAGTGTATGAAACAGAAGTCACGTAATCCTTTCATTCATGTCTCTATAGTAGAAAAATAGCAGTCAACTCAAGACATATGATTTTCAGTTTTCATGTTAAGTATACAGCAGTAACTCTTCATTCAAAATACCATTTTAAATGTTCTTAAAAGATAAAATGCAGCCATCCACCTTGTACTTAGCACAGAATGAACAAATGGTTAAATTGAATGGTATTAATCTATTTTTAATGAGTTATTTCAGCCCTGCTAGGAAAGATCAGTGAAAGATCACTGGAGAAACTAAGTATGGCATCAGATGCTAACAGACACAAGTCTTCACAAGCAGTGGCTTGTTCAGGTTTTAGCACAGTGCTTCAGTTACCCACCATCTAGATGATAGAGGCATCAATGGTTCTTAAGTTGTCCATTAGATACTTTAAACAGAAGACCCAGATTATTTTTACTGACTACAAAACATCAACCAACTAAATGTTTGTTTTCTTGGCTACTGACAGAAAGCATCACTTTTGAAATACCATCACACAGCTCCTTAGTGCACAGGGCAGAGCAATGGAAAACATCCCTGCCCATAGCTAATATTAACTTGCATTCGTTCTGCCTACTTTTCTCCCACATATTTTTCCAGCAGGAAGAAAAACTCATTAAAAATCTGAAAACATATCTAGGTAATGGGTAGCATGTGTTTGTGCAAATGAATCTGGAATGACCCTGCACTCATCTTTTCATATATTATTTACTCCGTGAAACATTTAACAAGTAGATCCCCACATCTTTCCTTTTGAACCATCCACTCCTTGCTTTGCACCTAATAGCTGGGAGATTGGTTTATCTCTGCTTTCCTTCACTGAACTCGTAGATCATGTGTGCTCACCCAGTACTTCACATTTATTCTGAGGAATTTTTTTTAAAACTTTAGTTTTAAGCTCATAAAGCAAAAAAAAAATAAAAATAGTTTGAGTAGAAATTTCCATAAGCCATTCAAAATTTTCTCAAGGTTCTCTCCCAGTAATTTATCTTTCTTCCCCCCAATGCTTTAAGCTGCCGATTCAGTATCCTTTCAAAGAAATAGGTCAGGGATACCCTGAGTCTAAGCCACAAACAGGAGATATTATTAATGAAACATTTTGTTGAAGAATAAAAGTAATGGACAGAGCTCTTCTGTCATAAGATTCAGATTGGATGTTGGTGTTTTTTTTTAAAAAGGAGAAAATGAATTTGTTCTGGTCAATATTATGAGGTGGAACTTTAGGGATGCAAGGAATTTTGAGCATATGCCCCTCTCTCATTAAAGCCACTGGAAAAGCAAATAAATGAAATTTCAACCACAGTTATAAACAAGCAATGCAGTTATTCACAAAAGACTTCTCTCTTTTCTGAACTATGTTCTATAAGATGAGTAGGTTTATTAAAATGCCAGTCCCAGAGGAACTACAGACCTCATCAGAACTTAAAGACCTACTTCTTTCTTTATAAAACAGGAAGATATCTGTTTATCTCAAATTCAGTTATGGAAAAGCTATTAACATTTTAAAAGCAACAAGTTATTTAAGAAGTTGTATCTCACATGAATTTGGAAAACCTAACTTTGCAAGTCAAATTTACCAGACCAGCTATTTCAATTTAGTGCTACTTATACTAAGAAATTTGGTTTTAATCCTTTACTACTGTTGTTTATCCCTCCAAACAACAATGCTAACAACAAAAAGAGCTTTGACAAAATTAGTGAGGATGTTCTATTAAATTAGTTTCAGACTAAGAATCATATTCAAAAACCACATCGTCTTAAATATATTTTACTCTGAACTTATTAGCAGGGAAAAAGCCATGCCTGGCATGGAAAACATTACAGAAGACCGATGGAGGTAAAATTGTCAATTTTAAATTTCGTCTTCTCTCTACTACAATAGATGACAGTGGTCTTGCCACATAGAAAAAAGTTGAAAGGGAGCAAATTACTCTCCCTGGTATTTCATGTGACACTTTGCATGGTTGAAGTATGGAAGAGAAGACAATAGCAGAGGGTCAGATACCCCTAGGAAAGTATTCTCAGCCTTGCAAATTACCATCAGTACCATCATTTTCCTTGGACTCTGCTACAGAAAATATCTTGCTTTCCATATGAGCCCCCCAGTGAGTTTTACACCACCAGAACAGATTGTAAATATCAAATTATTACTTGTTGCACCAACTGGCATTATATTTATTTGTTCCAGTTTTAATTGCTTACTCTCACATAGTTTCTCTTTTGGGGCACATCCCACTTGCTGTAGGATTATTCTTGAAAGTAACTCCTGCACACCAAGGCTTTCCCCAGGTGTTCTCTTTCATTTGCAAGCTCTTTCTACACTATCAAACTCTGAAGACTTTGGTTGCTAGATCTTCCAGGTGCTGCAGCTCCATTTAACTCAACACACAGTAGCAACCGTGATATGTGCCAGGTTGAATACACAGCAGATCTGGTGTGTTGTAAGTGCACGACGCAGCCCAAATAGGGACAGGAAAGCCTAGCACTTCCAGGACACCCTGCACACCACACTGTGCACAGTCCACCTCTGCAACTCATAAGCAGTGTCCACGTGAATACTTCTCATTTTGTACTTCCTAGGCAGAAAGAACAAGCTACTTCTGGTTTTGCGACAAGTCGCTCACTTAATGTATATAGGTGTAAAACGTGCCAGCTGAAAAAAAAGCACTATTTCATTGATTGTCATTACCCTCCCTCCCAATATGTCATAATAATTAACAAAGGAGCCTTTCAAATTGCCTGTATCTCTAGAATAAAGGGGGGAGGAGAAATGAAAGGAAAAAGAAAAAAAAAGAAGTATGCGTAATAGCTGAACAAGTGCATCAAAGAGCCAAAACAATGTTTCCAGCCTAATATAATATCATCAAGTCTCGCAGAGTTAAAAACTAAGTAATCCCCTGTTCCCCAGTATGAGCACTCATTGCATTCTGTAACTGTTAGAAAATTTATTGTGCTCATTCCCTTCTGCAGGTTGCTCACATCAGGAGATGGCCACACACCTCCCTCAGTGAAATACTCTGAATCCAGACAAAAAGTCTTATGAGTGTAATATCGTTTAGAATGGGAATAACCTATGACAATGGTGTGTGTGAAGGAAACAATTCCAGAAAGCTGACAGTAATGCAGACTACATATTTCAGAAAACCACTGTTATTTTAAACTGGAAGGTTGATCGTTTTGGATACAAACCAAACCAAACCAACTCAGAAATAAAATGAGGTCTTCTATCACCTGGAGGAAACGTGCCAATCTATATACAAAAAGTGTGCTGGATGATTTCTGATACCCATGACATACACTCCAGTATGCACTGTCAAACTCAGCCTCAGGAACTATGTTCCTGTATACGCCTACATCTGTTTCAAAAAAAATAACAATAATCACCCAGATTAGGACTGACAGACTTTATCTTGGACAATAATTAGCTTCTGATGCCCAGCCAGCAATCAGGAAAGGAGCTGTACAGGACTGGAGAGATTTTGCTAAGACAGAGAAGAAACCTTTAGCATCCACAGGGTCCCCTGTAGGGCTCAAGGTATTTGCTTGACCTCTGTTCCTCAAAGTGGGTATAGTTCAGTTCGGATCACCTTCATTCATAAACAACGATCCAATTAAATATGGAATCCTTTCCCAGCAGCATTCTACAGAAGATTTCAAATATTTTTGGTATTCACTCTTTGCTAGTAATGCAGTAATGCTTTCTTTTATTAGCAATGAGTCTGAAATACAGAGAATAATTTTAAACTGAAAATAATACTCATGTCAGGAGGAAAGCAAGCTGTAACTTGCAGAAGAGTTAAATAATAAAAAAAAAAAGAAACAAAAAAAAAAACCCACAAAAAAACCCAACCTGCATTTTCAGCATTAGTGTCTGTGAAAATATACTTTAAGAAGGCTGAGTGGGCCTTGACCTTGACCACTGTGCTTTAGTTTTGATTTTCAGTGTTTTTCTGTGGAGAACCTACAGTGAAATTCAGTGTTTGGGCAGGTTTCTGATAGAAATACAATTACTAATGCTGTTTCAGTTTGTAGCATCCAGGTAACTGAATAATCTTAAATATGCATTCAGATCTCTCACATAAGTAATATATGAACTTTCCAAGAGAGTCTTCCTGCAAAGACTGATTGCACAGAACACCATTTTATATTAGTATCACTTGGAAACAGTAAAAAGGAAAAAAAAAAAAAAAAGGAAAATGTCTTCACTATATTTCCCAAGGATGTTATACTATATATGACTTCTGTCTGCTTCAGCTTTGTCTTGCTGTTTGACTGCAGCCAAAAGCAGGCAATAAAGTAATTCTTACAGGACTAGCTGGAAAAGTAATGCAACAAACAAGTCTCAGCTACACAATTTTGAGAAAGCAGTAACTCTCAAAACAGAATCCAGACTGCTGCTTTGCAGCTAAGGAGGATTTTTGCACCTCCAGAAAAGAACAGTTAAAGTCTACAACACTGCTCACACATGCAGGCAGATTCAGTCCATGCCTGACATGTTTAGAGGAGGTGCATCCACATTTTTCAAAGGCTCCAGCCACACAGCTAGCCCAGATTTACATTAGACGCAATTGTTTATTATGAGTCACAGCTGGCTCTAGTATGCTTTTTTGAAAAGTTCCTATGCACTGAGTACTACAGCTTATTACATATGTATTTAGGCTTTCAGTTTACAAAATTCAACTATGAATCATTCTCTAATATGCATGAAAGACTGTAAGGCTTTCAAGATGCACATTAAAAATAATTAAAAAAAAAAATCACACACAGTTTTTCTCTGATCCCACTTAAAGTCCATAAACATGTATGCATGGTGCTTCCAATTCAATCCCATTCAAATAATGAGCTTATTAACTAGTATCCTATGTGGAATTGGATCAAATTCTACAGATATGGGTCAATCACCAAGGTAAACTGACTGAAACATAGCACTTACCAGACTAGTTCCTCAAACTGATAGTTAGAAGACATCATATTCTGGTATGTTATATTTCTTATGTTAAAGGACAACCAACATAACATACACAATAGACCTAGACAACTTTAAAATATTACATATTACTGAACAAGTGAGCACTTCCGCCAGCTCCCGCAGTACCTTTGGGTAGATCCCACCCAATATCACAGACTTGTGCATGTCTGTATGTTGGAGTAGGTCCCCCACCATCTCCCTTTAGGAAGTTTAGGATTAGGGGGGCTTCATTCTGCTCCCCACCCATATTTACTAGCTCTAGGTGCTCAGGGAACAATCGACTCTGATGCTAAAGACTAAGGCAAAGAAGACATTCAGCACCTCATCCCTCTCCTCATCCTGTGTCACTATGTTACCACCTTCATCTGATAAAGGATGCTAATGCAAATTAAATTAAGCATTTACTTATAATCATACCAGAATCTACCTTTCCATTTTACTTCCTAAGAGACAGGGCTATAACATCAGAGGAAATAATTTCCAGCTTTTTCAGAGATAGCTCTGAAACATGTCGGTTGTCACTAGTACCACTACTAAGAAACTTTTTAGAGCTGAAAACTTTTAATTTCCGCCAGTCTTCCCTGAAATTCTTCCCTTCAGCAGGCACAATAAGATCATTGAGAGATGCATTTATCACACCTAATGATCTCCTTTCTGGCATTCAAACTTTCTTTCAGCTTGAATTGGTTTTCTTTGAGGAATACAGATGTGGCTAAAAAACAATATATCTGTTCTCCACAAGAGATAAATTAATGTGAAATCAAATACTATTGTTGTTAAGCTGTCACATTTACTAGCATCCTCATTTCATACTTTCAGGATCTGGCTTGGATAATAATCTGAATATAATATACTGTCTCACATCCCTTTCTTGCAGAATACTAACACACCCCATTCACAGAGCAGCACAGGGCACATGTAAGTGCATGCTTTGTGGTTCTTGCAATTTCCAAAGGCTACCAGTGAAAAGAGACATTCCACTGGGAACTGTCTTTGTGTGGACAATATCCTATAAATTTCTGTAGAAGCAGTCAGGAGCAACCCTTTTTATTGCTTTTAAAGGGCTTTGTTCACTGCAGCCAAAAGTCTCCAAGTGACGGGATAGAAACAGAGATTAATTGCCTCATCTGCTCAGGGGGTAATTCCCTTTTGGGTAGTACCATAAAGTTTAGAGAGCTTATTGATGGAGTCTGTGTTTTTCCATGGAAACACTGCTAGTTGCTTTGCAATGGACTTAATCAGCTGAACAGAGTAATTTCAGACTGGCATTTTACTAGTTGGAGAATTTAGAAGCTGAAGCAATCTTTCTACATAAGGAATGAGATTTCCCTGCTAGTCTACATATGACTCTGTAGTCAAGTCTTTCATCAGTGACTCAGATGAACTTAAAAGTTTCAGGGCTTTATTGAAAAAGTGGCTTTCACTTCAGACATAATTTGGGCATTTGTTATTGTTGCTTGGTTGCGTGTTTTGGCTTTTTGGGTGGGGTGGAAGATGGGGATTTATGTAGCTGCACAGCAATAATTTTTTAACTTTGAAAAAGAAATGAAAGATGGTATACAGTATCTGTAGCCTAGTCAAATCAAATAATATAATTTTTAAAAAAAATTTTTTTTGGAGAACAATATTGAACGATCTGAGAACTGATGTAAACATCACCAGCCTTATAACCAAAATAACACACTCCTCTCTCATACCATGGGTCTGATTGGCCTCCAAAGCTCAGCAGATTTGCACACGTCACCATAATGAACTCAGAGTTGGAAGTTATTACACCAGCTCAAAACAAAATGAAAAAGGAAAACAATAAGTCTAAGTATTTCTCTGTAACTCCTTTATCTTCAAGCAGATATATTTAAAATATGTTAACCAAATTGATTGCACAATATAACAAATTACTGCAAGTTCCCATTATAGAAACAGGAGTTAAACACCATTCCTGATAGCTAGAGAGCAATTTATCAGGACAGGCTAAAAAATATACATTACATAACACATGATCAAGTCACATTCACTTACGGTATTATCAAACTGCTGATGAGTGAATCCTGAGTTGTTTTTTCTGATTTTCTGTAGTGCAAAGCGTGATTTTTGAAGAGATCGCTACCTGCAGGTGGCAAGCCACATGTATTCACAATTCAGGCCACTTCTTTAGCCTAAAAGTAGTGTCATGGCCTAATAACCTCCACTTGAATTGTTTCAAAAGGGACCACCTGGGCAAGACTAGCTCCATAGCAAATATTCTTATATATTCTTATTCTGTTCATTAAAAGAAAAACTTGGCAATATTAGACTTTTACATATACCAAGCAAGGCATATTCCTCCTTAAGCATGAGGAAACGCCTTAAGATCCCACATATGGATCTGTTATTCAAGAGTATTTTTGAAACTGTTTAAAGCACAATGGCTTTGCAGCCTTCCTCTAGAGATCAGCATTTACTTTTGTAATGGGCTGAAAGTATTCAGGCTTCATAATCAGGAGTAAGATTGACTCCTGCTTTCTAAGATGCTACTGTTCAACTGATGAAACATATCAACAAAATCAGCATGCATCAGGAGGCTTTATACTGCAGGTAAATTCCCCTTGCTGGATTCTCCTTCATTCACCATTGAACACATTACAACAATAGACAAGTGAATAGTTAATAGAGTTATACAAAGGACAATGGCAAGGGAAAGCCTTGGACTTTCCCCCTTTACTAAACTCATTACAACACTCTGAAGTGGATTAAAATAGCACAGAAAGCACCTTTGATCCTCTTTCAGTCACAGAAATGACCTCTGAATTTTACTATGTTTACAATAATCTTCTATGCAGATGGGTGTGAACTTTAGCTAAATTAGTTTGAACTGTTGCAAATAAAGAAAAATGATTTGCATTTAATGTTTCTTCCTGGAAACTAAGGGCAAAATGAAACCATAGCATATTTAGAAAACACTTTGTCTTATTCTACAATAGGAACATGCAAAATTCACTGGAGAAGAAAGTAGGAATTTAAATATGTGTATCCTATACATAAGAGTAAACAAGATACGAATCGACAACTTTAGAGCTAGAACTTTCCTAAAGTTTCCAAGTCCCAGAAAGGGAAGAAACACTCTCTTGCATGAACTTCTGCTATGTAGGTATCCAAGGAAAGACACAAGAATCAAGGATTCTTGCAAGGAACAGGAATCAAGCCAGTAAAAATACCACTGTAATTTCCTTGCAGATCACTTCAACCAACAGAAACTTCAGTTGCAAGGAAAGAAGTAATTTACTTCCTTATTTTTTTTCCTTATGCAAAATTCTGAATTAAAAACCTCCTTTTATAATTAATATATTCTATTAATACACAGTAACACCTTTTCTTAGGCAATATAACAGGAATGGTACGCCACTGAAGTCATACAGAGCAAATATCTTCTGAATTGCATTCAAAATGTATAAAATGGCAGTTTTGGAGGTGGGATGGTCTGCACCCCAAGCACTTTACTTTTCATGCTTTTAGTCCCCTGATATAGCTCCACTTCCTCGCTGCAAACTACAATGTGAAACTAATCTGTCGTGATTTCTCTAAAATACCATTCACTGCACCCATACGCTCACATACAGGCTACCATCCAAAGATGTAGGTTGGCAGACACTAGATATATTTATTAGCAGGATTTATTTCTACCTATCCTGCTCCCACATCCTTCCCTGAAGGATGTTCTTTTGTCAGAGATCTTCCATTAGATTTAGCCAGAACTTTGGTCTCCTAAACCACAGTATGCATACTCCAGCCCCAATTGCATCCTTCACATCTCTTTGCCTGTAATAACATATCCCTTGGGGGGAAGCCCCTGCCTGGATGCAGACAATACTTCCTTCTCTTGCTGCAAAGCTGTCACCATCATCATACTATATGACTGTAATAAGGCCAAGGGCTTCTCTGTAAATCTAAAAGCTTTACAAGCTTTATAAAAGAAAATAATTATGCAGCCTAATCTAATGCTTATAGATGCAAATGAATAAAAACTTTATTGACACTCAAACTGTCCTCTATAAACTCTCTAGAATTCTTCAGCACTGAGCACTTTTCGGAAATCCATGCAGGAGCTCAGATTTGTCACAGTCATTATTTCAAACTGCATTTACAGACCCAGGAGTCCATAAATATTTGGATGAGAATTTACTTCTCTCTAAATAAGTCTACAAATTCCTATCACAGCAATACACTTACACATAACTAAGATTTTATGCAGCTCACTGTGACCACATCTGACCATGTTTTATAAGGGATTCATTTGTTTACTATTAAGAAAGAATAATAACAACCTGTAAACATCCTCATATCCTGAATGAGAATAGAAAACTTACAGATGTGGGCTTGCTGATTACAAAAGTATCTAATGAAATACAAAAAAAAAAAAGTCAAGAGGAACTAGCATGCTCTTATTATCAAAATATGCAGCTCAACTGCTAAAAATATGCCTGTCTTTGGAGCTGAGAAACACAACTATCAAATCAGACCACCTGAAATGCATGCCAAGTACGAACAGCAGTTTGATCATTTTGTTCCACACTATAAAAGGAAACATTCTGAAAGTTGAAGGGGGAAGAAAGAGCATTATTGGTACAATATTGCTATTATAACTTAAGTGGTTGGTGGAAGCACTAAATACCATCTTGCCTTACAACATACTCTTACTTTCCCTGGCACCAGGTGCCTTAACTCTGTTCTGAAAAGTCTGAACTACTGTTCAACCTTCAGGTTACTCTTGTGCAGAGCTCACAATCATTCTCAAAGCAAGAAGAGAGAAACTGAGCACACAGGCCTTTGCACGTCCAGCAGTATCAACAGATATAAGAAACACTTTTGAAAGGCTGGGTATTTTCTTCTCAGCAAAATAGAGTATCATGCTTTTAATGTGCACAGAGAGTTGTATTGGCTCAGGTGAAATATAATTAAAAGGTATTATTCCAGGTGTTACTTATTATTTGTGCTACAAAAGACAACAGTTTCTAATGCTTTCATGGCAGGATTGGGAAAAAAAAATACACAGAGGGCAGTAAAACAAGCCCAAGTAAAGTTACTGTCATTGCTTAGGATTAAAATAAATTTTTCCAACTATTTCCCCCTTATTTCCTTACAATTATTGACTGTGACTATCAAGAGCGGTGCACATTCACTGAAGAGTTTCCTAACTTTAGAACTCCTTCTTATTAAACATAGTTGTCTTAGGACTGACAGATGCCCTGCGGGAAAATTAGATTGTTATCATGATCCACTTGACTGCTGAGTTACACAGCATTTGGACAGGGGCCAAAAGATGATCATGTACCTACAAGAAAAATAAGCACAATGCGAAACTATCTACCCACTGCTGTGGAAAAGGAACTTGTACTGAGATTCTTCTCCTCTCACTGGAGCAGAAGGGATTGTGGAAATGACGACAGCAGAGTATTGTAGGTAGTTAATCAAAGTAGAGAAAACCAGACATGTTTTTTCTGAAAAGGAATGGAACAAGATAAACAAAAATATATTAAAAAAAAAAATCTGTTCTTTAATCACACTTTTGTACTGGGCTGACTGGGATAGAAATAACCTTCTTCATAACTGCCCATAGAGTGCAATGTTTCAGACTTGTCACTAAAACAGCATAGGTGACACACTTTGGCTTTGTTTTTGCTTTGGCTAGTGCTGAGCAGTGTTTGCATGGCATCAAGGCTTTTTTCTTACTCTGCCACCCTTCCCACCCCTCAGCCTGTAGACAGATGAACTGAATTGGCCAAAGGAATATTCCATACCATGTAACATTTCTCTGCAACAAAAAAAACTTCAGGGTTTGTGTCTTCCAAGGTAGCTATTACTCATAGACTGGCTGGGCATCAGTCTGTTTACAAGAGGTGATGAATGATTGCTTTTGCATCATCCATTTTTTTCCCCCCCTCTCTTCTTTCCTTCACTTACTAAACTGTCTTTATCTTGACCAGGATTTTTCTTCCTCTTCATCTTCCTATCCTCCCTCCTGGCCCACTGTGGGTGGGAAAAGAGCAAGCACCTGGGTGCGTGTTTAGCTTCTGGCCAAGGGCAACCCACCACAACTCATTACCGGGAGAATAACAACTGGAGAATAGTGTAGGTGAGAAAGGAAGACAGAAGAGGAAAGAAGAAAACAATAGAGGATTTTTGCCAAGCCCCAGGGGTGTTGAGCAATAAGAAGGAATACTGTCAAAATCTTAGTAGCATTACCTTGACTCCACTGAGCTTGACATTCTTTAAAAATTTCTTCTTAAGCACCCTATTTTTATTCATGATTTACCTTATGCATTAAATGATAAGATTAAGTTACCCTCCTTTAGTTCCTGAATATGAGAAGAGGGAATATATAAAAGTAAACCAATTATCTTATTGTATTTCCCCGCATTGAAAAATTTATCATCGGGACCATTTACATCCCATTAGTCTTTTTTCTCCTACCAAGTAATATGTCAACATTGTGTTTTATAAAAGGAGATGTTCATCATTAAGATACACCAATTAATGTAATGAAATTAAAGTTCTACAGTTGGTTCCAGTTTGCATGGGCAAAAAGTGTACCTGTCATACGTATTTTTATGGTCACAAAATTAATTGTAAATGGCTAACCAAGTACTTGACTGTATATGCACAAATGAGTTATTTTTTGAAAAAGTACCAAAAAAAAAAGAAAAAAAAAAGGAAAGGGAAGCACGCATTCATGCATTCTATGGTTAAAAGGTGCTCTAAACACAAATAGAATATTTGGGAGTAGAAGTGTCACAGAGGAAGTCATTGTCTCAAAAATTTGTGAGACTTCCTGGCCCCACAACAAGTATGTATTTGAAACAGTCAGCTCTCAGACACACATCAAGCACATGCCACTCTGATAAGGCCCATAAATTTTACTAGTTTTTACTGATCAAAATATATCATGCAAAGATAGCACAAAGTATAGGAAACTCCAAGTTTAAAGCACAGCTGAGGAGGCTAGTAAAATCTCCCAGTAAATGGACAAATGAAGTCCATATTTCATGCAAGGATTTTGGAAAATGCATGTTGGAAAACTGCTTTTCCTGTATAATTGCTTCCTTTTATTCTGAATAAGTGAATCACTATAAGGGGAAAGGGAACGCTTTTTTTAGCATGCCAAAACTGTGCTGACTGAATAAGCAGAAAAAAATCGCATTATGTTTGCAGAAAAAGTAACTGATGTCTTAAGTCTGATATATAAATGAGCTAGGTTTCTCTGAAGGTACATGGACAGCTGCAGCTTTTTCACATTTCATAATGATAATGAGTTAATATGATAAAAATTTATAGTTATATCACTAATTGTAAAATAAAGCCACTTGTTACAACTTCTTCAAATGCGTTATGTTGCTTACACAAAAAAAACAGTTAATGATAACAATTTTCAGAGAGATAAATATAAAAGCCTTTATTATTTTATGCTTCATAGAGATATCTATAAATACTTCCTGATTAATACTTACAAAAATAAAACAGAATTTTTGTTAAAGTTTACAGGAAGCCATATGAACTAGCTCCACCTGCATTCTGTTTCAAAGCACATAACTCTATATATGCCTTGATTGCAACTACAGCAAAGAACAAAAGACTTCTGGAAAGCATAGTTGGCAACGTCTTGCTACTCAAGTAATCTACTCAATAGTTTATTTCTCAAGACCTTATTTTAATCTTAATTTATGGCTTAGCTGAATGTATCCATTTGGACATTTCAGTTAAATTTCCAAAGCTAAGATTTTTTTTTTATACTGAATTACAAAGGGAAGGTAGTCCAAGATTGTCAACAGGGATTTAATGTAACATGGATTTTCCTTCATGATAGAAATCTCCTGTTTTCTCATCTTGTGGAAGACATTTCTCTAGTTTGGGCAAGTTATACATCTCAGATTTCAACCCTGTAAGGGTCTAGCAGACATTAACAACTGTATCATTCAAAAATTCTGCATGTTTTACTAGGTATCTTTGAGAGCTGCAGCTTCCCACAACAACTGTATCTGAACTGTACGTGCAGCAAAACTGGATATGGGGCTTTGGGCTTTGTCTCCCTCTGTTCTCTTCTCCATCCTATAACCTGTATACAAAAAATGCAAGCAGAGATGGCATGGTGTGCCCTGAACAATCAATGCTCCCTCCTGCAGGAGCTCAGGCAGTGCAGAAGCAGCAGCTTGGTGGCATGGCTGTAAGGCAGAGGAAGAACGGGAGTGGATACATACACATAGGGATCTATATTAAAAGGAGTTTCAAGGGGAAGGTGGGACAGATGAAAGAAAGAAGGAAAGAGCAGGAAGAATATAAAAATCAAGTAGTACTTTCTCTGAAGCTAACTGGATTGTTTAGTTTATGGCTACCCCTGGCTCCAGATATTAAACAGCTCTAGAAATAAGCGCACACTGCACAGGTCTGGGCACATGCCCTCTCTGCAGCAGGGAGCACAGCTCTGCTCAGTTCCAGAACAGGAGGGACCATCACTGCACTGCTGCTCTCTTATCACTTCTCATTCTGTCACCTACCTGGCTGCTCAGCTGTGTCAGTCACACATCTTTAGTGCAGACAAGTCTGACAGAAGTGCAGTGAGCCATACAGATGATGTAATGGCAAATAAACCTCAGAAACCACCTAAAAGGTGACAACTGCCTTATAGTCACAGCTGCACAGTATGTACAAAACAAGAGATGGAGGCAAGAAAAATATGCGAGAAAGGATCACTAAAACTTAATTGGCAGACTAAGATATAGAAGGCTATATTTTTCCCTTCCTCTAAAGGCATGTGTGTCTTATTAGCTGTATTGCATTCCCTTCCCATTTCACTGCAAACCCAGTCAGATGAATAATGATGTAATTGCTCACATTACATACATAGTTACTCATTTTTGCAGAGATTTAAAAAAAAAAAAAAATAATAATTCAAAACCCACACCCTTTGTAAATTAATTTGAAGCATTAAGGGTTACACCATCCTGGTATCTTCACATTTTTTCTGCAGAAGAAAGGACAGGATAAAAAAGGATGGATTCCATAGGTTTTATAGAACATATTAGTCTATGGCAGACTCAAATTCACAGAGATTTATAGAGAGTGATGGCTTTTATTTTATGAAGGTGGTGTATTTTTAGAAAGTATTAATGAAATGTTTTGAACAGTTTAACACTTCCATCTGCCAGAAAAAAATGTCAGCTCATTATAAAAGTAACTGCCAAAACGTGTCTTTATGGAAAAATATTTCCCAACACCTCTCTGCAGTGGATGTAACCTTCCTCCCTCTGTAATGGTTATTTCCATATTGATTGAAAAATAGAAGACAAATTGGGTGATGAAGGAATCTGAGAAAGAGCTGTCTATATTGCAGCAGATATATCAGGTATCTAAAAGTGGTCTTCATACTTCCGTTATTCTAGAAGTTAACCAGTTTTCTTGAGTGAACACCCAAACCATTTCCCTTGTTTTGCTTACATTTCTGTGGACAGGTCTTTGCAATCTTTGCAACTTGTGATGCTAGATCTTGAGGAACTGAGACAGTCTGCCTGTATGGTGGTATTACAGAACTTGGCACACAGTTTTACACTGGTGAATTATTCATCTCTTCTTGACATGTAAAATGTTTATTTCTGAGATGCTGGGAATCCACTCTTAATTTACATACAATCATATGTATACACACGGTCCTTATACCAAATACTGTGAATCAGCTCAGTGTCAGAATTTAAGGATCAAACTTGGGAAACTGAAGCCATGTAACTTCACCTCCCAAGAGACTATCAAGCTGCTAAGCAAGGCCTTTCTGAATCAATTTTGGATTTATGCATCCAAAATCTGCTTAAATTAATTTAAAATGCTGCACATGATCATTATCAGTCCAACAGAGCACAGTTTAGATTTGTGGTTNACCCCTACATGAAAACAAAAAAAAAAAAAAGAAATCCAACCACAAAACACTAATCCCCGAATCCAACCAAAAAAACCCACAAAAAAACAACCAACTCCAAACCAAAGCCAACTGCACAAAAAAGCAACAACTAAATTAAACCAAACCCCACCCCCTCCAAACTAATCTCGATACAACCCCAAAACTGCATCTTACTAATAAACAGGTAGGCCCCTGAATAAGAAAGCGGAAATATGGGCCTGGCATTACACTTCTTCCTCTTACAAATAAAAATATTTCTGCAACTCCTGTAAAAGCCACAATTTCATACCAGTATTTGCATTCTTTCTGGGTACTTGATACATAGAAACTTGTTTTTAGCCACCACTTATAATTTACTCCAATGGCTGTTTTATACTTGTAAAACACATGTTTTACTACATTCCTTTCAAAAGATACTGGGGAAGAAAGGCACTCTTCCGTATGAACATGCAGCACGATTCCACATCATTCATAATTAGACATGCAAGATAGGGATGGGGCATGACTGCCAAAATAGCCCTAGCCATGTTTAAACCTGTGCAGGTCAATTCGTAATTTTGTTTTCCCACTCACATGCCCAGCACTAGAGTTCAGAGTCCACATGTGAGGTCGACCTTGTCTTTGCCCTCTTCCTCCTGCATCATTTATCCATTGTGGCCACGCAACACTGCTGAAACCTATCAGTCCCTGTGCTACCCCAAGCAACCATCGTAGGTAAATGAGATGCAGACTGAGCACTTGATAAAGTATTTGCAAATAAATACAGTGGTCCAATTACTGACTTCCACTGACACAGCTTGGACTTCAAAGCACAGTTGTTGTCTGCAGGCCAGCTGGGAGTGTCAGGATAGCAAATGGAGAAGCTATAAAGGCATAAAAGTTAAGGAAGACACAAGCAATACTGCACTCACCAGAACTGCAGTTCTAGAAAAACATGAAGGGAAAAAAAATAAATCTCAAAAATAATGTTTCGTTTTGACATTTCATTTCAGAACTGGCCTCATTAGTCTTCAGTAGCTCTCAAACATTTCAAGTTTCAGACAGAAACATTATCTTTTTTATTCCTTTAAATTTTTTCCTTATTCAGGAAAGCTGAGGTCAACATATTGAGTTAACTAGCCTTCATCCCCCGCCTCAATTTTTTTAGTTTTTATTTATTCGGTTAGCAGTAGTTGCAAGCTCAGCCTTTCCTTATCCTTTCCAGATGAACCTTCTGTTACAAGATATGCTAACTCCACAGTGATGCCCAACACCTGAGGCTGCTTAAGGTACTTGGATAATTCCCAATACCTCTGATAGCCCTCCCAATAAAACAGCCTATATCAATTATTTACTTTTAATGTATTATTTTCTCATTTCTTACAATTACCCTTGTTGCACAGTAAGCTTAGAGCTCACCACAATAATTCCACCAGAATTATAACAATAATTACAGGTTTTATGACAATAAATACAGGTTTATAACAATAAATACAATTTTTTTTTTGCCTTGGCCCCTTCTACTTCATTTCATCAGCTACACACTCAAAAATGACTGTGAATTACTTCTTAGATTCATCCCATATCAAGGCGACCCCAGGTATCAGCACAGCAAGGGTGACTTCAGATAAAAAACACAACAGACTCTCACATACAACTTGCATCAAATATATTTGCACAGAACTCTCACTAAGAAACTCTCACTTCCATCAAATATATTTGCACAGAACTCTCACTAAAAAACCCTCAAGTTCACTGATACCATAAAATCATCATGGGCCTGTTATAGGAATCTCTCTTTAGATGCAAGAGAGAGTTGTGGATGACCTGATTGCCTCTTTGGAGTTACCCTTTCATCATCTTTTTGTTGCTGATCTTTGTTGCCTGTAAAGATGTGACAGAGAGACTATAAGGAAAATAACAAGAGCAAAATAGTGCATAAAAAGGATAAAACAGGAAACATACAGAGGTAAATAAGAGAAGCAAAGGAACAAAAGAGATATGTTCAAGAAGCAAACTTAACTCTTTATATTCCACTTTACAAGGGACAACAGGCCCCACAAAGGGATTTAGCTTCCAATGTCTTGGATTTGGATTTCTTTAGTTCAGTACTTCTTACAATGAAACAGTGTCCCCCAGTGCATGGATATCAACCCACTGATACACTGACAGCAGGGTTGTAATACAATGAGTTTATGGCCACTGATTTAACTTTTTCCTTCAATGCTGTTATTTGAATCAGGTTTTAATACTGGAAATTCTGAATCAAGGGAGTCCATACTTTTTTTTTTTTTTGCAAATATAGTCTTATGACGCTTTAAATAGACTCTTAAACATTACTTGATTCCTATTAAGACTGTAAACTTACAATGCTCATCAAGAAAGTATTATTTTTCTTAATTTTGAAAAGCTAGTTCTTATCTTCCTGACTTTGGTGAAGAGTAGCTTAATCATTAGTAAATAATTAATATTCCATATAGTTTCAATATTTAATTTCAAAAAACTTTGTTCTTAACACAGACAAGCATCTCATGAAAATGGCATCAAGCAGTAAGTATATGCCATATAGCATATTTATGAATGTACATCTCTGACATTTGAACTGGGAACAAAATCTTTCACCCTGTATTTTAATCAGCAACCATCTTCCTTCAAGAAAAGTCTAGCCATGTTTAACAATTTTATTTTCATGTATGCTTTGAACAATGATCACAGACCATCAGACTGACATTTCTAACAAACTACCTTCCAATAACTGCACTTCCAATTTAAAGGAAAACCTTTCCATAGACCATTTCAGTGCCAGAAAGCTCATTCATATCTATAAAAACATCACAAGAGAACAGGAGTTAAATTTGGACCTGGAGTTATCTGCAGGTAAAGGTGCTGTGCCTGATTTAGAAGGAACTTAAATCATAGCAGCCTGCTGAACAGTGAAAGGTTACAATGGGAGAATCCTGCTCTATCTACTGAAATCTTTATTTGATCCAAATATATTTTATGTTATGACACTTAAGAATGTTTACAGATAGAGACTGTAGGCTCCAAAATAACAAATGCAAATGATACCAAATAAGAAACTCCATAGTAAAAGAATGCATAACTTGTACATATGCTAAGCCAGTATTAACATAAACCACAGCAAGTCAATCTGAAAACTTCAGAAAACCATTTGCTTCTTGGCTTTGCTGCTCAAAATGCAAAAAGAGCTAGAAACAGGGACCGGCAGCATGGTAGACTTGCCAATGTATGTGATGGGACAAAAAACTAATTTCATGCAGCAATTAGGAACCTACAAAAAAAGCAAGTAGTCAGGACAGGGGGAAGAGAAAACAGAAGAAAGAGGGTCCTAAAAACATCAAGAATCACTGCAAAGACCTGGAGAACCACCAAAGGATCAGCCCCTCCAGGTTAAGACCCACTTACTTTGATTGGATTTTGTCTATCTTTTGCTTACTAAATGTGAAGAGTATGCAATGCATCCAGCTGGTTTTGACAACGAAGTTAGAGAGGGCAGCAATATGTAACTCTATTCAATTCCTTAAAATTTTTGCAGCAAGCCAGGCAGGCTGCACCCTCACTATAGGGATTGCTCTGCTGGCTTTCTTCAGGCAGCAGGTGATGAGCAGCCCAGGAGCAGCAGGGGCTGCAGAGACTCTAGGGGAACTCACCTGCAGTTGGCAACCAGGGCTGACAGTCCACACTTCGTTCTCCCCCTTGTAATTTGGGTGTTGGTCCCAAAACTTTGTTAACAGGAAAAAAA
Source organism: Pedionomus torquatus (assembly GCA_013398155.1). Classification (NCBI taxonomy): domain Eukaryota; kingdom Metazoa; phylum Chordata; class Aves; order Charadriiformes; family Pedionomidae; genus Pedionomus; species Pedionomus torquatus. The sequence continues at coordinate 664,465 of VZRU01016162.1, read as the reverse complement.
AAAAAAAAAAAAAGTTTTTCCCAGCATCCTCTACAGAAATAAACTGGAAGTGGGCATTTTCTTCAAGCATGGATTTAAAAATAACAAAATCTCTACTTTTATAGGAACATGAGCAAATCTGCAGTTATTTGATTATTTAAAAAAGAAAAAATTAGCTTTGGCAAAGACAATTAGCACTTCCCTTAGTTAGAGATGATCATAAATACACCTAGATGTGTCTGCAAGCAAGCTTAGGCAAGATATAACATGGCTTGAAATATAATTCAACATCAGAGCAGTATGTCCTTTTCTGAAGAAAAAGTGCTCTGGATTTCATGAATGTGAAATTCAAAAGAAAGCCTTTTTGAGCAAAAGATTGTTACAATCAAAAATGATTGATTTTACGGCACAAAGGGTACTGTTGTTTCCCTTGAGGGGAGTAGGAGAGGGGTTGAGCAGTAGAAAGACTACAGTCTGTTTGAAATGAAGCAGGTTTTCTTAGGTTTTGTGGGGGTTGGTTTTGTGTTGCTGGCTTCTGGTTTTGGGGTGGATTATTTTCAGAGGCAAATACAGCTGTCTCTGAAGAGTGGCATAACTGCAGTGTTCTGGAGATCAACTATAATATGTCTAATCCAAGATTGTGCCTGATTAGGTTGAATGGACATTTTAATTTTGCCTTCATCTATTTCTAGAAGCAGCACCCAAACCTTTCTTGTTTTTTTATTAGGCACGTTTTATGCATAAAACATCATGAAGAAGACAGATGGCCCTCAGACTTGCACATTTGATTTTAATTATAGGGCTAAGGGCTGCAAGTTACATTGCTTAAGTGCTACACTATTGAACATCTAGAAAAAGAGTATTAGATAGAAGTCTGTCTGAAAATCAAGGTTACGTCACTGAGCAAAGTCATACAATTCAGTTGACTTCTCCTTTAGAAACAGTTTTCCTTACAGCAGCTCTTCCTCCAACTTGGTCTTACAGCCTTTTCCACAATTATTCTGCATTTTCTGATCAGTGGTGCCTGAACTGCAACCTCACCAGCCCCAGCAGATCACAGATGCAAAAGCATCACCTTCTTGTCTTGATGCAAAGGGTAACACATACATTTATACCTCAGTTTTAACCCATATGTCATTCTTAGTCATAAGCACTGGGGACATCAAAAAGAGGCAGACTTCTTTCTTCTCATAGAAGTCCCTGTTTTGTCAGAATGTAACAAACACATTTGTGGGCTGAATTTAGAATACCTACTTCTCCATATATAGGAAAAGCTTTTGGGAAGAAAATCTGCAATACACAGATCCAAACAAACCCATTAAAAAGTAATGGTTGTTGTTTAAGGTCTAAATCAATAACAACAGATGAGTTCTTCATTGTTTAACACAGTTATATTTTTCTTTTTCCCCCCTGTTAAAACTCCTGAGCTCCTACATTCAAGTTAGATTTCAAAATTTACGTCTCACTGGGGTAGCCTGGCTCAAGAGTGCCTGGCACCTCAGTAAAAGCATAAACTAGAGCAAAAGACAAAGCAACAAGCTATAATCTTATATTTGATTGTTGTGAAGCCAATTAAGCAGGAAGTCACTACAGAAACCTGTGAAACGTCGGTGGAGAAAGAAACAGAAGCGCATCAAAACATACACATGAAAGTAAAATCCAGCAGCAGATCAGACTGCGAAACTGGTATTTACTCTAACTGCAGGTGGTTTAAAATTACAGGTTTTAAAGCTATCATTTGGAAACAAAGCAAAGACTGTATCATTGTTTTGCATCGAAGGGTTTTAGAAGATTGACATATCATTGGCAAGTGACGAATGTTTGCTTTAAAGCATATCAAATTATAAATGCAAAGCAGTCTACAAATCAGAAGGAGGAGGGGGAGACAGACACAAAAAGCACATAAAACCACATTAGGCACCTCATTATTTTCTATTTTAAATACAGCTGCAGGTGTCGAGAACTGTGTTTCTTTTAGGATGCTAAACCTTCACTGCAGAACTGGAGACGTAATTTCCTCAAGGAATCTAAAACTAAGACAGGCCCAACTGAACACTTGTAGATTGTCAGATTGATTTTATATTCCTTGAGATAAAACCTCAGGCCCCCAACAACAACAACATGTATCTCACTGGACAGTCCAGGCTATAAGACATTCAAAAGCACGACTGAAATGGAAAGAGTTAGATGATTTCTAGTGTTACAGTTTGTAGATGGATTTTAAAAAAAAAAAAAAAAAAAAAAACCAAAAAACTATACCAAATGCTTTTTATCAGGAAATAATGGGTCCAAACAGAAATGCAATTCTTGCCAAATTAATGATTACCAGTAGGAATGATGGTTCTGTGTTGGCACCTAAAAGACCAAAACACAACTGAGTTTATTAGCTATTGGGAGTAAAAGACTGTAACATTCCAGAAGAATCTGTGAGAAAATGCTACAAAAAAAAACTTAGAATGTGACTGCACAGTACTTTATGAATATATATTGCTCTGTTGATTTCCATACTGTCAATGAAAGTAAAATGCATAAGTAAGATATGCCAGTAGTAAGAAATTACTGCTTTAATTATATTCATATTTTTTTATTATGGCATTTGCAAGTCTTCCCATGCCAGTTGCATTCCAGTTTTAAAGGTTAGACTTGGGAAGTTTGAGAAACACTGGCAGAAAATTGCAACAACATAGTACAATCAATGACCAAACCCCATAACTAATTCAGATTTGATCTCTGCTGAATTCTAAATATTCCCAAGTGACAAATTGTTTTCCTCAAAAACAACAAAAAAAGAAATACTAGGGTCCTATGATAAGATCAGTGTCCATAGTAAATATCAGGATCCTGTTTGGATTGTGTGTCTGGCTTGGCTAACAAGTATATTTCATTTTTTTTAATTTCAAATCCAGATTCTCCTCTCAAACAGCATCCTTTCTAAGGAGCACCATCAAGAATATTTTAGATGCCACTTGAGCATTTCTGTAACTATCAAATTATCTTGAGAATACAGTGGTGAGAATTAATCAGAATTCAGCTTAAACTTCATTATCGATGGGGAAAAAAGTAATTCATCTGTAAATGTATAACATTGAGAAATCATTGCTTGCATATCAGCAGAGAACCCATTTATCTGTTCTTCCGGGACTCATGGGAAGGAATCAGTATTAATCAGTATTTATTCTGAAAAGTTTACTTTATCAAAAAGTAAGGTCCCTATATAGCTCTGATATCAAAGGCTGTGGTTTATATATCCTGTTATTCTCCTGTTGCACCTCAGGACATGCACTGTCAGTGAGTTAGACATGAATAGTATACAACACAAGTATCATCCCTAAGTGGGAGGACTGCAGCTCAGAATGAATTCTCGTACCACACTACCCTTCTGCAACAAACCATTCCCCTCCTGCAGGAAAGCAAGCCTTGGTAGCAGCCAGGATTGCATTTAGGCACTGTTACTGGCAGGCAATGTTCTTCTGGTTGACAGACAGTCAGTGTTTGCAGCTTCACCAGGTACTGCCTCATTAACTTGCTTGGGAGTAAAGAAGGAAGCAAAAGTTCAAATACAATTTTTTTCCCTCAGCATGTGCATCTTTGAGCAAAGTTTATGAAAAACCTACTACAGCCTGAGTATGAGCCTTCAACTTTGAACCCAAAGCCATTTCAGGTAACTTCTACATCAACCTGGTGGGCATTTTAGTTGAGTAGAAACCACTGCAGAACCAACCAACCTGAGAAAACCAAAGATTAGCATTTCTCTGGCCACCTTCACGAGACAGCTAACTTGCAATGAGAGCTAACTCAATGCCAGGGACAAAGGGGTAAGACTGATGTCTGAAACAGTAGAAGGATGTCTTAGAGAGTTCTTTTAAATGCTTTTAAATTTTTTGGGGTGAGATATAATCCTTTGTCAAACATTCTGAGATTGGTTCAATAAATTCTCCAATAAAATACAATAAAAGTTAGTATACATGGTGGGAGACGGTAACCATATGGATGAATGAACACCAGTAAAATACACCTTTGAAAATAAAGATTTAGAAGCAATGCAGATATTGCAGACCAGCCATATAGACTTACATTCATAAAAAGTATAGAACAATTTTGAAGAACAATACAATTCAGAGAAAGTGGTTTTATCAAGAACAGTCATTCTAGATTTTTCTAGCTTCCTTCTACAAAACAAGCTACATATCTTTAGAATACAGGAAAAACAACTGAAGTCTTGTCTCTGTCTTAGCAAACTTGATGTGGTCACATTTTGAGACCTGCTCAAAATTTAGTCATGACAGTATTTCCTCCACTAGGCTATCATGCTTGCTTGCATAACAAATTTGAAAAACACACTGTATGTCTACCCATAGCACACTTAAAACAATGCTTCAACCCAGCAGGATCTGTCCTACATTCAACAGCAGTTAGTATTTTCATTAGTGACATTAAGAGCTGAAAGTATATGGGAGAACAGAAAAATACTAAGATGAAGAAGCATCTTAAGTTGAAGTGCCTGGAACAAAAAAAAAAAACAAAAAAACAACCAACCTTCTGTGCCTTTATTAATTTGTAAGTGCAGGGATGTTTTAGTCTGAAACTCAGTACTACAGGCAAGGTGGAAGTCCATTAGGATCAAAGGTTATAATAGATCCCAAGATAAGCCTAAATAATTTGTGATATGCCTGAAGACATTGATCAGCTTGACATCCTGTGATGCAAAGTGAAATGCAGTATATAGGACACTTGTTTGATCTTTCCTTTTTACCAAGTACTAACAAAGCTACCAGAAAGAGCACCTTCCAGTTTGATGTGTCACATCTCAAAGAAAAGGAGTAGTTGGAGTGAACTTAACATAGTGAAGCAAGACTGTTGAAAGGATTTCAGTGATATAATCTGTAAGGAAAGAGAATATACATCACAGCCCGAGAAAAAAAGAAGTCCTTCATACATCTCTGCAAGAGTACACAAATGGCATCATTTTCCAGTCTCAAATACAAAGGAAGAAAAACCCGAGTTTAAACTGGAACAAGGGAAATTTAGGTTAGCAGAGAACATCCATGAGCCGAACAGTTTGGAATAGCTTTTTCAAGAGTGTTCTTGAAATATCATCTTTGGGGCTAACTAAAGCAATTTAAACAAGCATTTAGCTCAGAAAAAGTTTGTATTCTATTTTGGTAACAGCTGAATGCAGGCTTGCAATAAAGACAGTAATACGCATTTTAAGAGCTCCTTTTAACAGTCTGCAACCTTTGTAAAACAGTTTATTACTTCTTTGTAGCTACAAGGTCACTGAACACAGCATAGACTCTCTGGCTTAAAAAAACCTCAGTGATTAGTTTTTTTTCAAATGAACTCCGTTTCCTGTAGAATCTAGAGTTAAATGTAAACTTTATCTGCAAAGGATATGCTTCTCCTGCCTTTCATCAAAACCGGATACCCAAATACCACCCAAATCTCTGCTGCCTAAAGCAGAAGACCCTTTTGTTTTCAGCAGAAAAACTCATCAACCAATACTTGATAAAACTCCCCTTGAGTTTCAAACTGTTTTTTAGCCTGTGGCCGCTGCTTCTCTTCTTGCAATTCACAGACATTCACAGGGATACTGTGATAAAATCATCTGCAGTATTTTTACAGGAATAGGTGCTCCAAGGCTCCTAAAAAGCACAGGATGTCTGATGGCTAGACATCTGTAGGTCTAAACAGCCACTGCAACTTTGAAAGAAAGGAATATGTGCTCTTCTCCAAAAAGAGCTCATCTCCCCCAGTAAAGACATTCTGTTGCCATCACAAGTGGCATCCCTTCCTTACTCTCACAGTGTACCACCTCCATAATATTTGTATGTTTAACAACTGGATTTTTTTACTAATAATTTCTTTTTTTTTTTTT
>VZRU01016162.1:610970-637246 GCA_013398155.1 Pedionomus torquatus | reverse complement strand
TATTTTATGTTTTTTAGCCAGGAGTATTAAATCAGGCATTCATATCTGAAATGAGTCTAAGGATACACATGGCTGTAATGCCTCCATAAGCACAAAGAGAAGACACCAAAGTCTTGTCTTGGTTGTTGTTCTCCCATACCACCCAGATTTCTCTTCTACAGCAATGTTCCTCCTGTAGTAACAAGTAAGGTAATAATGTTCCCCTGAGTCTCCTGAAATAGAAAAGCACTCTTTTCATTCAATATCTATTGTTTAACACCAAAGAAATATTTTGGTCAAAATTTCATAATTCTCATACAATCTATGCCAACGTAGGTTATCTTCACCTTCTGAAAGTACCTGAATGAAAACAGTGCACAGAGCTTTGTAGATGCAAACTCATCAAGACCTCATGCTCCCAGTTCTCACTGAATCTATGAATCAGGAATGATTATTGAGGACACCAGGGACACTTAATTAGCCTAGGATTTTAGAGACACAGTATGAAGGAAATGATCTGATCTTGAGGAGATCGTCCCAAGCAAGAAGAGTGTCTCTTGGCAAGAAGCTCTTTACAACTTTCATGCAACAACCTTAATTCTGAGTAATAAATCAGATATTATTTTTTTTTTTAATGAGACATTGCAACACAGTTTAACAGATGCACGTGCTCACATAGCCCAGCTTTGTTAACACAAATCTCTTCCCCTCTAAGAGGTGGCTATGTTTTCTGCAACATCAAAATTTCACAATTTCCTAAACAGCCCATGAAAGTTAAACTAGGTAGTCTCATGACAAAGCTGTCAGTACCTGGCTTCTATCCTTCTTACATCCTTCTTGAAACACAAACTTAGCACTTTTCAGTCTTTCGACAGAGTTTTAAAACATATCAGAAAGATAATTCTTTATAATTCCAAATGTTTTTATTGCAGTGTCAGAGACAGAACAGGTTCATAAATTCCTTCTATCAGAATATTAAAAAATAGCTTTCAAAACAGCAGTAGAAGCAAAACAACAAGAGTGAATTTGAATTAATTCCTACTGCAAAAGAAACATAAATCTTCCTTTTCCCACTGGAATTTGGAACACATTAGTTTGCTATTCACCCAGGAATTCCCTCCAGTTATGCACCCTCCATCCTATTTTTCAACTAGAAATGATGAACATTTGTAATAAATACATCCCAAAAAGGCACTTTATTGTTGTTAAAATAATTGGAAATCTATATTTCATAACTCATTGACATGTTTCTTATTATCTGTTACAGACTGCAGAGAGTTACATATTTATGACCAAACCTGGCAGTGCTGTCCAGATTTATATACCAAACAAAATCTCTTCCAATTTACAGCTTCAGTCAACACATTTAATACAGTGCATACATTTCCAATTATTCTTCCACTGTAGCAAGGCAAATACCAGCTAAGATGTAAATTAGCTGCTAAACACACAACCCAACCACACACCCAAAGCTTTCGTTAGTTCACTCTAGAGAGGAATTTATAGATCAAGTTAGCTGACTAGTAATTGATTTATTTTACGTTTTTATAGCTTCATTTTGCAGAAACCAGGAACACATCTGTTTTAGCTAATTCCAGGTACTTCACTTAACTTATTATTCAGTCTGAAATGACTCAGCAGTTTCAAGGACTGTTCTGTGTTCAAGTACACTATCTGTGGGATTAATTTCATTATCAACATCAGAAAACTCAGCAATTTAACAATCAAACTGTTAAAGCATTGACAATTTTTGAAGGTCTTGTCTTAGATGTAACCTAAACCTGGGAGTGGGAGGAGGCATTCTTATCCAATCTTCACTGTAACAAAACATGAATAATAAAATATTTTCTGTAAAACACATATGACAGTATCGATATACCAATTAACATGACCACTTAAGAGAACTTTTGCTCTAGCTACTAAGATTTGTATTACCCAGATAGCTGAACTGCTCCACAATCATCTCTGTCATTCCTCACCCAGAGTAATATTTTGTTTTCCTGAAAAATACCTGAAGACTAATACTGTTCGCTTTAGTATCAGTTCATAGTATTGACAGTACAACTAGGAATGTAGAAGCAAGGTAGGAAGAACAGAAGCAGCACTGAACTCACCTGGAGACTTCAGTTCATTGTGTCATAATTCAATTAAGCTTTGCTTAAATTTAAACAACTTTTACAAGCTACAAAATAAATAATTTAAAGTTAATAAGATGAAAGGAATACGAGACCCTGAATGGCAGTCAGTCAGGAAAGATTCCTACTCTCAAGGTGAAAGTGGATTTTTCTGCTTCAGAAGGAAAAAAAATAAAACTTACAAGTGTGTTTTTTCCAGTCATTCCTTTTCACAATAATCTCTTCTCCAATATACCAAATATTTTTTAACTTCTTTTGAAACAGAATATCTAGGCCCTTCAGCAGATCAGATGTTAATTTCAGCAACCTGAAGACAGGCTCTTCATAAGAGGTGCTCATTAACACCATTAAAACCTGAAAAATGCTTTTATTTGCCAGATATTTCAAGATACTTTTCCATTGATAGATTGTAATCATCCTCATGTAAGAGTCAAAGCACATCAAATGTATACAACTGCCTCACACTTAAACTTTCTTCCAATTCATACAAAACCCTTCAAAGAACTTAGATATATTGTAATATATGGCAGTAATAAATCTAGTTGAACCTTTTTCAGCATGTGCATGATAATCTGCCTTTTCTTACTTAAGTATGTTTTGTTTCTTATTTTCCACTGACAATGAAAATGATATTTTGAGTTAGCTATAGAAACTAACTTCCAGTTATAAGAGTAGCAACCTGTGGCTCAAAATAGCTATGCTTTATTCCCAATTCTTTCAGTGACCTTCCTACAAACTAGGGCAAGTCACATCAAATCTCTCTTTTCTTCTGTTTTCTCTCTTGATTTACCCTTTGGGGAGCTCCTCTGAGAACAGACTTTCCATGTACCTATCAGTGTTCCAAGGAGGCCTCACTCCACAAAGGTCTTCTGGGTCTTTCATGTTAGATTCTACATATTAAATAATGAATAGGAAATACTATTTGTTTGTGGTTTACTAATACACATGGGTGAAGTGTTAACTTTTCCAAAACAGCCAGGATTTTCGGAATCCAATCATGCACGACCTGCTACAGACAAAGAGAGTACTTCAACATGGAGGAAAGATACTCAAACCCAAGCAGTTAATGTCACTGCCCTAAAGAAGAGGCTCCTGTATGAAACTTAGAAAGAAAAAAGTGAGCCTGTTTACATCTCCTCTTCCTGCCCTTGAGGCCATAAATAAATATTACAGAGGAAAGACCTAACGTGAAATTCTGTTTTTATCCCAGCACCAGAAAGAAGTCTATCTTTATTTTTTTGTCACAATGCAGTGGAGTTAAATAGTTTAAAAAAAAAAAAAAAAGGAATGGAACCATTCCTTTTTTTAAGAAGATCTGTACTGCTGTAGAAATATTTTGATCTCATTTATGGAATATCATGATTGTTCCCTGAAATTGTAATAACTTCAATTTATCATTTACTCAACCCTCAGACTACAATTTCAGAGGAAATTCTCACTTCATCTTCATTAAGGCAAACTATGTTGTTCTTTGTTTTCCCCATTTATTTGTCTTACCCAGGCTGAATATAATTTAAGGAATCTCTTGAGATAGTAGTGGCAGGGGGAGAAGAAAGAAGGCAAAGAAATATGAGAAGAAATGAGAGAGAAATCTTCTAAAATTAACCCTGTCCATAGAAAAGCTTTGAAAACAGTTACATTCTCATCTAGGCTGGGAAGGGAATATTACTTTTTATATATAACACAATAAAGCACTAAAATTTTAAAATGCACTCGGCACCTCAGTACTGAATTTTCTGTTATTGGTTACAATTCAATTACTGTTTGGCTAAGAGACATATCAGGGCTTTCTGTACCAGTGTTTGAGGATTTCCACTACATATGGGAGACCTGGTTCAGAAATAGCCTCAGAATCTTCTCTAATTCCTAGGCTAAAAATAAACAAACTCTTACAGCTATATTTTATTGTTGGGTTCAAGAACATTGAGTCTAGATGAATATAATCAAAAGAAACTACTGAAAGCAAGATGTAAATGCAACTGTGTTGAGATAATTTAACTGCAGTAAAAAGCTGGAAATCTTGGGTATATTCTAAACAAAAGCAGGCAGTTAAAAGCCATTTTCAATGAAAAACTCAAGCATCAAAATTGAGTAACAATTTAAAATAGCATCACTTCCTCGATTGATGTACGTTCAGTGGCTCTGGCCCAGAGAAAATAAATAGTAATAAGCTGATATCTGATGTACTGAAAGATTTTTAAAAATACATAAATGGTCAGGCCTAAAACACTTTAAAATGTTGTTTCAACAGAGGCATTTTTGTTAAGAAATGAGCTGTGACACAAAATGGAGGATATTTCACAATTGTGAAGACTTTTTACACATGCAGGGCAACCAAGTGCTGAAATTTGGCTCAGGCAACTGCTCAAATTAAAAAGATGGGAACCTAGGAAAAGGGATCCAAAAAGATTGCTTCAGGAGTGCCTTGTTAGCAAGAAACTATGTGTAGGTGTTTGGTTTTTTTTTAGATAGCAGAAATACTAATTTAAGAGGCAGCTACAAAGCTTATCTAGGGCAGCCAAGAGCTGAGACAGCAAGGTGGAGAAGCACAAGCCCATCGAGCATGGGATGAAGGAGTCAGACTGCCTGCAGGAGAACGGTCAAGGGACTTGAACTGCACAGCCAGCTGCTGCCAGGATCTGGCCAGGGGTAGGAGGTGCCACAGACACCTGACAATGACAAACTGAGAAAAGGCTGGGGCAGAAGCAGTGGGAAGCAAGGAGCAGCCCCACTAATCGCCTTGCCGGGAGGAGGACTGTACCCAGTTTTAGATTTCAGGAAAGCAGTTTTAGGGATGGCAAATCATCTCATTGCACTGTAAATTATCCTGTTGCCCTTCCCTCTCGATAAATTACTTTTCATCAAATCAATCGATTCATGTCTGAAAGCGGAAAAAAGATAGCTAGCTTACTGAGGTCCACACAGCCCAGTTTAATTTCCCCAAGCTTCTAGGGAAGCCTGAAGCTGGCATTTATTAGTGATCCATAAAATTTCAATTGGGTATTTTTTGCTTCCAATCAAATCCTAGTCTAACTTTCTTTATTCCCAGATCCACAGAGTGAGAAGATATTTGAATCTTTCTTCAAAACAAAAATAAGGCCCTTTCACAGAAAAACAAGTATCAGAACAACCTAGACAGAATTTTAGCATTTTCACTTTTACACCATATTATTCCTGACTACTTAAAATTCCTCTTTGCTTGCTCCTATGCTCCCTGGGCTTGAGTAGCCCATAGTGCAGTCTTGCAGTCAAGCTGGACTGAGATCTAAAATAATTCAGAGGGGACTTGGTTTGGTTTGAATCTTTTTTTAGCCACAATACTCTTGTGCATAGAAGCCTTGGTAAGCATTTTCAGACTAAAATAATCATTCAAGACTAAACACAGCATAGAAGAACCTCCTTCTGTTTCTCAAAACACAGTCTTACATGTCCCACTCTAGGCAACCACCCCGATAGTGAAGTGAAATAGGTTCTCTTTTCAGCTCATTGGGATCAAACACTTTGTACTTTCATCATGAGCACCAAGCACCCTCTCCTTGCCTAGGCAGGCACTTTCCACTCTTCTTTTTCAGTATTTCCACTGTGCAGATGAGAAGTGGGTGCCCAGCTGGGAGCAGGTCTGCTTCCCCAGCCCTTATGATCAACAACAAAGAATGTGCAGCTCCAGATCCCTGCATTAAATTCTATCATTGAATGAAACTAAAGTAAAGCACAATAACTTCAACAGGTAAAATAGAAATTGCCTCCAAAACAGTTTGTATTTCTGAACTGAAGAGCAGGAACTTTCTGCAGCAAGAGAAATTAATCTTGCATCTCTTTCTCTTGCTCCCCAAACTCTTTAATCCAGAGGACCTGGAAAGGAGAGAAATGGCAGTTTGGCATTTCCTCCTCTAGTAATATTTTAGCAGATACATTCTTTTACTAAGATAATGGTGATAGTTGCTTACTTTATGGAGATATTCACATGCTGTGAATACTTAAATGTTGTGAAACAAACTTACATGTTGTGAAAATATGACTTCTTGCAATCTTCAGGGAGTTTTCAACACCCCAAAGAGCAAGCCTTAGAACTAACTCCAAGGAAGTTCTCATGCATTGTCAAGCGGACCTTAGGTGCCTCAGGGCACTGGAAAACTTGGGTTTAGTTACCTCAGATACTTAAAGGCTGCAGCTTTTACCTTGCATGGTGCTAAACATTTATTTAGTTTAGGTTTTGCCTAAATATGCCAGGAAGCAGTGTGAGCAGGATACTCCACAGTGGGGGTTGAGCTGGGAGCTCAGTGTGACCCAAGTACAGGCCATGTCCTCCCTGATGAGGGAAAGTCTTGGCTAGTGATGGTGGCAGACAGCCAGCAGCCCAAGGATCATCAGATTAGGTTTGTCATATCTCTGCTAGTACTAGCTTTCTTAAAGAAAATCTCTGAAGCCACTGCTTATCACCATCATTTAGAAGCAAGAGAGAGAACTTACCATAAGACCTTGTTCCTCAACCCAACTGCTAAACTAGCAACAGGGTCACAACCACATACGTGTACAAAACCTATCTAAGAACTTCATACTTATTGGATCTGTATTGCTAGGGTACCTGCAGAGTTATACAGAAACAAAATCTGCTAAGCACTCAGAAGGAGGAGCAGAATTTGCAACAACTTGTCCAATACACAAAGGCTTGTGTAGAATATTGAGGCAGAATAGATAACACAATAGAAATAGTCTTTTGAAATAGTCTGCAGTAAGTGGCTTACTCATTTAATTACCAAATACTATTTTTTCACAGATGTTATTTATAAACCTCTTGAGTCTTTAAAGGCATTTCAACATCTTTCAATATTTACGCATTGGTTCTTGTAACAGTTGGGTATAGGAATAAACTACAGAAAAAATGTAAGCCTATAGAGCAGTTTTCACGCTCAGATTTCTTGTACGATCTCCATAGATTACTGATAAACTACTATAGTGAAGGAAGCAGATCCTTTCTAGGTAACAATATTGACCCTGAAAAATGGGAGACACAATAAGAAAACATAAAATAGAGAGAAAACACAGACTAAAGAGTCAGGCATGTGAAGTAAAAAATGCTCTTGCAATTGTGTTTATTTTCAGAGGAATGAGACATAGGGGTGGTCTCTACTGAAAAAAAAAAAAAAAAGACAGTGAAAATCATAGTTGTAAGCAGTTCTCATGCTGAGGTTGGAGGGAAAAAATGTTTTCAACAGTACAGAGCCAAGCTTGACAAATTATGTAGTTCAAATGATAAACTGAAGACAATAACTCCAGCAGAAATCATCCCGGGCTGATGTACTGCAATCTATTTAATATGTACTAGCTAAATTAATACAATCATCAAAATAAAAGACTAATTTGCCTCTTTGGCATTTCATAGCCCTTTAGCAGATGTCTACATCAAAGAACTGTGAAAACAGCTTAAAATTTCCTTAGTACAAATAGAAGAGTGTAATTCCTCAGAATGTGTAATTCCTCACTGTAGGAAGGTACTAAGTGCCTCCATGACTGCTTTTCAGTGGTACCCAGTTGACTTGCAGCTGTCATTTTTGTCCTGGTATCAGCTGGGAAAGAGTTAATTTTCTTTCTAGTGACTGATGTGAAAGGACTGTCAAAAATACATATTAGTTTTGTATTGGCCATGTTTATACTTTTCAAGGACTCTTCAGCTTCCCACAGATCCTGAGAAGAAGCCTAAACAGAACAACACAAAAGCTAATAGAATGTTCCATACCACAGCCATCACCTCAGTGCATAAAGTGGGGTTTGCTAGGGGAGAGGGCAGCGGGGGAAATCTGTGATCACTGCTTAGGAAGGTACCAATTCACCAGGTGGTGAGAGTGCCTTGTGTCATTATTATTATTATTATTATTGTTGTTGTTGATGTTATTTTCCTTTTATATTACTTTTGTTTTAAACTGTCTTTACCTCAACCCACAAGGTGGTGGGTTTTTTTTTCTTTCTCCCTCTTCCCCTCTTGGCAGGATTAAACTATGACAAATATCTATTAATTTGTAGGAAATACTCATCCTACCTTTAAAAACCTATAAAGAGAATAAAGATACATTTTAAATTACTTTATTGGTGGGCCAAAAAAAACAAAAGTTGAAAAAATGAGGGTTTTATATGCAAAGAACAATGACTTGAAAATGGAAGTAAAGGATTGCAAAAAGTGTGAATGTGTATTTTTTTTAACTGAAATCACAAATATTTCAGCTTGCTCAGTTGAAGCTTAAATAGCTGCATGTTTTGGCTATAACAAAACTGTTTCCTATATTTTTTGTTACAATCACTGCTGTCTGAATAAAAATTGTGCATAAACTCTTACTCTTCAAGAGGATTGTCATGCTTAAAGGTATTTTGTAAATCATATAGTGGCTAAAACATAAGTGTCAAAGTTAATGGGTTATGAGAACTATAAATATCCCAAAAAGTTTTTCTAGGTCAGCATCGAGAGACTGGTAAAAAGATTTGCAGGTTAAAAATACACCCTTACATATAAAATATATATTGAGTTCTTTATGTAAGTGTTAGCAACAAGATTTTGCATAAATGACTGTTTTTTGGAGGTTATCTATGTGCAAACAGCTTCAGTAATATTTCTGTCTTCTTGAATAGCCTGCAAGGGGAAGTTTGCTGACATGTCTTTCTTTAGATCAGCCACATCCTGAGGCACATAAAGACAGCCTGGTGGTTGCAGCTCGGTTACCCATTTTCACAACAGAATAGTTCTGATATAAAATCATTTCTATAGTATTAATGGATATCACACATGGAAAATAAAAAGAATAAAATTAAAATATGCTCCAGACCTTTACTAGATTCACACACACACCCCCCACACCAAAAAAAAAAGCCACCAAAAAACAAATGCCTATTATTTTTAAATTACATACTTTTTTCTATTTTTATTGTTTTATTATTATAATAACTATATAATTAGTTGACATCTTAATAACTTATCTGAAGTTCTATATCAGCATAAACTGCAAAGCTAACTTACAATATCATTTAAGCGCTGCCCACTAACTAACTGTATTGTCTCTGTTTTAATAAAAGACTAGCAAAATTAGGGATAATTTTTTAAAAATACTGGAATTTGTTGAAAGGACTTCATAGACACTTTTGAAAGCTCAGGATATTTAATTCTCAGTTATGTAGTTTATTTCCAGTCAATAAATACTTTAAAGTTAAAAAAACAATTGGAAACTGAAAAACCGAGAGCATGTTTTATTCGCTAAGAAGGTAGTTATGACGTAGATAAGACAAGCTGAATACATACTGTGTGTCTGTACATATTTATGGAAAAACTGTACCAGATTTGTTTAAACTTTATATGTTGCTGTTCATCAATTTAACAATAAACTCTAATGATTCCTTGGGGAGGAAAAAGAACTAAAAAGTTGACACATGAATCAAAACTTGTACATGTTCAACAATCTGTGCATAAAGTAGATGGTTTAAGTTACTTGGGCTCTGACTAGTCACCTATCTACCCGTGAAGTTATGCTTTGATACAAGCATATATTTTAGCCTCTGTAAGGTAAAGCCCATCTAACTTTTCTGGCCTATATAATATAATGGGCTATGTTACTAATTTTTAATTAATTTATTTCATATGATAGATTAAAATATTAAAAAGAAAAATTAAAAATTGTTTAGCCTTAGTTTTTCAACAAATACAAACTCCTGAAATTTCATGAAGTGGCAGAATATGCTGCCAAATATGACATTCAAAGAATTCAGGTTTTTTAGCAGTCATTCAGATATTCCTTTGATGTAAGGGACTCTATGCTTAGTTGCAAGGCTCTGTGTAAAGACAACGTTGCTTAGAGGAGGATATATGTGAGCAGCAGGATAGCTGTCCTCCACTGTGATTAAAATCACTGCCCAAGAATGAATTACTCCTCAGGCTTAAGACATCTGAAATGAAAGCTTCTGTATATGCTGCCTTTTTCCCCGTGTGGTATGTTCTCTGCCTGGTTTCTATAATGGAAAAAAAACAGCTAACATCTGCTGCCACAGACAACCCAGATCTCTCAGAAAGGCTATGTTTGGATTATGTCTTGCAAGGGCATGTTTCATGACAGCCGCACCTAATGGAGAAGGCAAAAATGCTCTTTCTGCCTTCACCCTACTAAGTTGCAGTTACTTTTTCAAGCACTTTTTTTTTTCCTTATCATTGTTATGTGGGAAAATGCGGGTACAGAAGTATCTGTCAGTTTTATAAAAGTTTTAAAAAAAAAAAAAAATAAAAATTCTCCAAATGATTAATTGGTAAAGAACCGTAAATAACGTTAACTTTGATAGATTTAATGTACTTGCAGACTGCAGCATAGAGGCATTAGAATCCTAATGATATTTTATTAATATAAAAATAAATGTCTTTGGCAGTCCCATGTAACTTTACACTGTCTACCCATATTCTGTGAACACAGGGGAAAACATAGCAGAAGTGAAATGGAAGGGACTCTAGTTTTCTACAGTGCATCTCATGTGTGTGTCTTTAGCTAATGACATCCAAATGTGCACCTGAGAGCATCATCTGACATCCTTTGCTAGTCTCCTAAAGAATTTGCCTGCAAGTATTTTTCATTGTGTCATTTAAATGCAATTTTATTAAATAAAGGAAATGTAATGGCCTGCTGACTGTTTTACTTTTGTGTGTGTCAAAAAAGATGTATTATAGTAATTAAATTGTACTTGTTGGGCCCAGTTCCTACCTATATTTCTGAGTGGATCTAAAAGTATGTGAATGACAAGAAAGAACCAAATGATAAATAATGAGTTAGTGGGTTTATTCTAATTAGTATAATTACAGATTGGCTGTCTCTCAACTATGTCTCAGGTCTTTAAATGAGTCTCAGTTATAAATGGAAATCAGCAGCAATCTCTCCATCAATTTCAGGTTAAACCATCATACCTTACTTTCATATGACAAAGACCCCTAAGTATTGACTATCTGTCCCCAGGAAATGGCTGCAATATGTATGTGAATTAGTCTTTTCTAAAATTCAAGAGATTTTATCCCTCTCCCCCATTAAGGAAAAAAAAAAAAAAAAAAAAAGAAAGAAAAGGACAATTAAGAACCAAAACAATCACAGAAGCTCCCTGACTGTTGTTGGCCAAACTGCCTTCTCCCTGCACTGTCCATTTCTGGACTTTGCTTCCCTGGAGCACACCAAGATGTGACATCTAAACCCCAGCCCCTGTAGCAGCCTGTGATAAAATTCTTTGAGCGTTCCATACCACAGCTCATTTCTCACTCCAGCACACACTGCCACACTCTCCTGAATTTTCTGTGTCCTCTGGAGCACTCAATGAGCTGAAGCACCCAGGCACACAGAGATGCCATGGGCAGCAGCGTGTTCTCTGTGATCATCTGGCTGCTACACCTCAGAAACCATGACCCCAGGAGCACACCAAATACCAGCTCTGTCTCACTAGGCTACCAGTCAATTGCTTTGGCTTAGAGATCCTGGATACATGCTCTGAGATCCTGCTCTTGTGACCACGCCAACAGGCAGGTATGGGATATCTCAGGCCAGGCTGCTGGCTGTCTGGTAGGAACAAAAAATACCTTTCCTCCTCAAGATTACAAACTCAGGGCCATCTCACACTTGCCTTCTCATGTCAGCACCAAACTGTATATCATAAATGCATGTGCCACATAGTTTATTTAATAAGGCATGTGCATAGAGATTCAGAGGGCGCTAGAGGTGGAGAGGGGATGTTGGTCATGAAATACTGATCCATTTAGGGCACTCAAAGGTGTGCATGGTTCACACCACAGGGGAGTGTGCCTGGAGACTCTCTGTTTCTCCTGAGATTTCTCTCTAACATAATATCTGAGGTATTCTCCAAGTTAGGGCACTCCAAAGGCACTGTGAGGACTGGTCAAAACAGCTGTGGTGAGGATATCAACTATAGCAGGGTGTAGATAGTCATTCCATCTCATCTTTTTCACATCAATCTTAGGGCAGAATTCTTAAGTTCAAAATTTTGGAAGTATCTTGGTGATGTGTGTACAAGTGTGCGAATATACTCCACTTATGCATCCCAAGTGCTTTTTGTACAAGTGGACCAAAAGTGTACATATGCTGTACGTAAGGAGATGCATGCAGATCTACTCATACTTCTCTAGTAGACATATTTGAAAGCAAATAATCCCTTTTATCAGCATTTTCAGGAAAATATTCCCATGTAACAGAACAATGAGGACATCTGTTAATTTCATGTCTCATATCAACAGCTGTTCCAACCAAGGAACACAGAAGTTCATAAATTCAGTATGTGAATGCATCATTTGTTAGTGAGCAGAAATGCTCGCTGTAGATCCATTGATCCACACAGGTTACTTGTGCTGCTTGATCTTGCAAGAGTTTTGACTTTTATAACCATTTCACTTTGGAACAACTCCTACAGCAGTTCTAACTTGAATTATTTTTAAAGAACACTGCTTCCACTGTACATATTCATGCATATTAAACTTTTCTATCCATTGGATATTAGGTTAGACCTAAAGAATAAAAACATAAATGAAAATGGTTGAGATAACCCTTTATCCATTTGGAATGTTATTCTTTCATTCACTCCATCCTTTCTTCAACTTCAGATAACGAAAATCTAGTTAAATCACATTATTTTCTGTTCCCAAGTGAGAGAGAAATGTGTGCACTGCAGCTGCTATGGAGTCCTCAGAAAACAGGAGGCATTTTAATTCACTTTATTTTCTGATCTTGTCTGAGTTAATACAATTTTCAGAGATCTCCTGGGATTCACAGGTCACAGAATCACAAAAGGGTTAAGTTTGGAAGGGACCTCTGGAGATTACCTGGTCCAACCCCCCTGCTCAAGCAGAGCCACCTAGAAGTTACTGCTTAGAACCATGTTTGGATGTTTTTTTAAGATCTCCAAGGATGGAAACCCTACAGTCTCACTGGACAGCCTGTACTGGTGCTCAGCCACCCTCACAATGAAGAAGCATTCAGACAGAAAGAACCAACTGCATTTCAGTTTTTGCCCATTGTCTCTTGAATTCATGTAACTAGTAGAGGGGAAGACATAAATTTATGCTTCCCTACTGGGACCACATCCCATAATTTAAATTATACTCCAGTGTTACTGAGCACTCCTATTGTAACTACAAAGACAATGAATCCAAAACACATTAACAGATCTCTTTAGTGCAGGTTTAATATTAGCTTATGAAGAAGCTTGTAGTGAGAGGTTTTTGGAAAACAGGTTAACTAAACATCTTAAGTTTTTTACATTAGATTTAAAATATTTCCAGTGTTTCTTTTCAAATTTGCTTTCCAACAGGTAGTGCCTTCCTCTTGATCCGCTGTCTCTTTGACTGGCTTTTCAAACTCCTAGCTTTATCAAATGCTGTGCAATTGAGCAATCTAATCAAGCCCTGAATATTTAACCGGCTAACTGCATCTGAAGTCATCAAAAAAACATTTAGTTAGAAAACATCAGGAAGCAGAGGATCGGCACTGGCATCTCAGCAGAGGAGCAGGGAACACAGGGGACACAAGGCCACGAGGTGGGCACTCAGACCTGGGCTGCAGCCCCGTAACACCCAGCCAGGCAAGATGGTACAGGTATGGGCTAGGACCAAGGGCTGAGCTTGCAGCTGCCCTTAAGCAAGGGAGGAGTCCCCCTTGCAGCCTGCTCCCACTCAAATCCTTCCTGCCCATGGGGCCCAGGGCCCATAGCTGCCCTCCACTCCAGGGCTTACCAGACACCAGGGTCCAGCAGAAAACTTCTGGAAATCATATTTCCTTGTAATAAGGAAAATAGAGAAATTCATGACTAACAGAAATGGCTTGTGATGTGACCCACAACATTTTCTTTCCCCTAACACAATTAAAATGAATTTACAAAGGCTCACTATGAGTTTTGTTTACAAGATCTGGAATTGGAAATCTCTGCATAAGATGTACAACATAAGAAATTAGCAAAAAGGCGACACAGTAGGCTGCTGACTGAGAGGAATGTATAGGGCTCCTTGTATCTATTTGCCTTTGTGTTTCATTCCTGTTGACCCTGTTCACAGGCCTGCTGTCTCTCTGGTATGGTACTTACACTAGAATTATACCTCCTGCTTTCATCTAGTGCCTGCCTTTCCTTCCTCTGCAGTGTAAATACTGTGTTTGAATTATATATATGGAAATATACATACATAACAGGCATTCTTTAATGACCACATATCCTCACTGTTCATAGAGTTCTCTAGAGAACAGTACTATACAACTCCAAGAAATAGTATCACCTTTAGTTTAGAGCCATGTGAGGACCATCATCAGGAAAGTATGTATTTTGCTTTACATTAAAGTGGAAGAAAACATAAATTGGAGCTGTATTTATATTCTCTGCCTTCAAAAATAAGGAGCAAATGATCAATAAACTCAAAAGTTACATACACAGAGGAAATATGTTTTACATTTTGCTTATAAACTATTGAAACTAACTACTGCAACATATGAATCATCTCCAAGACCTTAGGAGGATTCTGCAAGTATTAGCCATGTATAATGAGTACATCCAGAACTGTAACAAAACAAATAGGCAAGCATAAAATCCAACAATTTTCACCCAGGTCACCTAACTTTTCAAGCATCAACTCTTCTGACAAACAGGTTTTGGAATTATTTTAAAAATGGAGATACCAATGTTTTTATGTATCCTAACAGACTTTAACAAATTATTTTCAGTCTATAGTATTATAGTAATAAACTAGTTTATTAAGTGAGTATGGTCTCTTCAGGCACTTCACCTCATCTGCATTTTAATCTTGCATTTAGTTGTTCTATTAAGACAGTAAATGTATTTGCCAGAACTCTACAATAGAAGATAAAATCAGAATATACTTAATTGGGTAAATAAAAGCAATAAAATGTAAAAGGTAGAATAGTAAACTAGAAGTTACTGACACTGCTTTGGTTAAACTAAGAAAATACAATCTTTGAAGAACAGTGGTAATTATAATACCCAGCTCCTGCAGAGTCCTTTCAACCAGCAGGTCACAAAAATCCTATGCAAAGGAAGTTGGCAGCAATATCTTTGCTTTTCAGATGAAGAAAGTGGATCAGAAAGAGAAAAGTAACTTCCTGAAGTTTCTTCAGAGGCAACTACACAGAGGGACATATAAAGACAGTCATACTGAAGAAGTCTAGGTTGTCATTAAATAACTCATTTTATTCTGGATACATTGTGCCATGAAAAAAAGTACCAAAGAGACCACTTAGGTTGGCAATTATAGTAAGAAAAATCTAGCATGGATTTGCCATAGAAAAGGTAATAATTATTCTTGGAGCTACATGGAAACTATCAAGAATCCTTAGGTATTATGATTCATGATTGGAGGGAATACCTTCTTATCACAATTACTTTTATTAAAAAAAATGGATAATCTGTGTACAAGATACTTAAATCAATTCAGTTGACTTCATGGAACAACAAAAGTTTTGCTTGCAATATGCCTAGGCTTTAATTTTCAGAAGCTTACTTCTTATTTACTATAGGTATTTGTTACACTTGAAGTTGTGATCAAGTCTCCATGCAAGTTCTCCTTGGTCTCTCAAACTCTATCATATTTATTTATACATACAATATCAAATAAATGAATATAACACATTATTAAAATACATACCAACTTTTTTCTTTGTTTTTAAATTTCTGTATTTGGGGGAAATCATCTGTCAAACACTGTCTAGGAGTATTTTAACACCTTTGGTAATGATAACTTGATGTCATTAACTTTGGAAATGACAATACAGACAAGATGACTTTCTTTGTTCTTATGACACCAAAATGGAAAGACGTTACATAGAAATGCTCCAGAGACTATCCTATTTAAAAAATAAAAAAAAAAAAAAAAAAAAAAAAAAAAAAATATTCAAAGATGTATACCAATTCCTGTGGAAGAAAAAAAAGCCATGAAGAAAGCATAAAATGATTTTCACTGTATTCCAGACTTTCCATAGCTCTATATCAGTGAAATCACCAGAAGGCGGAAGAAGCAGCTAATGTTTTGTCATTTAAGCAAACACTCAGTATAAAAAGGTATGACTGAGCCCTTTAGAGAAGGGAAATCTTCTCCAGGAACCTTCAGGGACCATTATGTCTGAATCCTTCTGACATATGCATTAAATCACACTGCTCACCAAAAACAACTGCTGAAATATGGGGAAGCCAGGACTTGTCCCACAGATTTTGTATTACACATTGAATAACATTCCTACAACCTTTCAAAAGTCTTTCTGCACCAGAACTATAGGGTTAAGGATCCTTGAAAGCCATCAGTAATGCATTTTCCTAAGAACAGCTCTCCCAACACATTCCAGGGAGGGTTTGTAAATAATGAAATTAAACATAGACATTCTCTGCTTCCCAAGACGCACATCTTTCCTCTTGTCACAACCTGCACTTCTACCTTCCTAGCCACAAAACACCTGCATCTTCCAGAAAATTCAGAATTATAGCAGCACTAGCTGATCACTCATGGGAAATTATGGGTTCATTCTACACACAGATGAATAACAAAACACAGCCTGTGTTTTTCGGTCACCCAATACACTTTTACCTTAAAGACCAATAGGACACTTTTCAGCCATCATAGCATCAAACACCAACTTGTTAAAAAACAGGTGTGTAGAGTCATGTTCTCTGGTCACTATATCACATGAGACAACTGCAGCAGTTGCTGCTTTCTTGCCATTAAAAGGGAAATTGTAAGTTTAAGGAACCTTCACTGAAGAAAGTCACTTTTTCAGTCACTTAACAACTTAATCATGCAACACAATATAGAAATATTATACCAACTTCGTGTACCATAGCAAAAGTGTATATTCTGTTTTAATTATCTTTGAGTGCATACAGGAGAAAAATAAAAACAAATGTAAAAGAAGAGTAGATACATAAAATCAAAGGTAATGATTATTTCAGGGAAATTATAATAGAGAAATTGTCTATAATAGCAGAAATCATACTCCACTTGCTAGTGAATATGAGCTTACTAGCTCATATTCTTCTGTTACTGATACTTTGTATATACAATTTTACACGTTATTTTATGATAAAGACCACAATAACTGAAACAGCTAGTACTGAATTACGCGTAACCACATTCCATTTAGCAAAATAGTCTCTGGTGTATTAATTGCAGTGCAACTTAATGTAAGGGGTATTGCTGTATTTCATACTATACTTAAGAATCAAAAAGGAGAACCAAGCCCTATACAAAAAAAACATGCCGTTTTATCCATATGCTGCTATTTAGGAGGCGTCTATCATCATCTCATTAAAACTTTGTGACTCCTTTTCCAAAGATACTCACAAATGTTCAGCTTTCTAAGTCAAGCATCATAACTGGATTTCAGGTGACCTGTACACACTGTCACAGTTCAATGTACCTTGGTCCGGTTTAGTAATACTGCATGACACCCTTACTGATAAGCAGATAGCCTGATGATGAATTTCCTAATATAAGGCCACTTTAATTAATAATACACTAGCTCATTTAAACACTGATGATTATATACACCTTTGGAAAAGTAACTTCACCTCTAATTTTTAACCTCTGTACTTTATGTGTTAATTCTTCACATCAAAGTGTTTCACTAATATTGACGTAATTTTTTCTGACTAGGATTTTCAAAGATACTTACAGTCGTTACGTGCCCAGTCTCCTATAGCTGATTTTGAAGAATTTAGTTATAATCTTTGACAAGCCCAGCCCAGAACATCATGTAAAATTAATTGAAACTCTCAGAAAAAATATTTGAAGTTATCACCATCAGTTGTTGTAGCTGAATATCTGACAATGCCACTATCATGTTATTTTGTGTGAAAACAAGTTTTTATTTACATTACTTTAGCCCATTACATTATGAAAAATCTACCAAAAACCCCTTCACGACAAAACCATATATTCAATCATTGCTGAAGAAACAGTGAGAGATTCCTCTTAAGATCCTTTTTTAATCAGCCATAGCAAACTAGAGAATTATTGCTCATTTTCATTCTTTATTTTCTTCACGGCCTCAGGGAATATGTTTGTTCATAATCATCTGTCATTAATAGGGTATTAGTGCCCCATTTTCTTAAATGTACATACTGCATCTCTGCTCTCACAGTGTCTCACAGTAAAATGCAGTTGGAACACATAGTGCCTCACCAGCTACCATAACACAGAAGTAAATCTTCCTGTGTAGCAATGCCGTGCAAAGTCAAATTCAACTAAACCTTAAAGTAGCCTTCAACTTCCTGGCATGATTTTTCATCACCAAGTTGTATATGTCTTTTTGGCACTCAATAAATCTCAAATTTTCTTTTAAGTTATAATTTTATTGCTTTAGTTTAAATATATGCCATCTCAAAAACAGATGTAACTCTAACCAGGGGCAAAAATTGCACAAGTCATTCCTATTACTTCTGGTAGACAAAGATCACAGGTTAGTAACCACAGGAAGTTCCTTCTCAACAAGAGGAAAAACTTTACTCCGTGGGTGACAGCACACAAAGAGGCTTCCCAGAGGAGTTAAGTCTCCTTCTCTGGACATATTCAAAACCTGCCTGGATGTGTTCCTGTCCAGCCTGCTCTTGGTGATCCTGCTTTGGCAGGTGGGCTGGATTAGACGATCTCCAAAGGCCCCTTTAAGCCCCTAAAATTTGTGATTCTGTATTACAGACTAATGAACTACAATTAAAATTATTAGGTGCAGGTTTTACCATAACACCAAGGCATCTGTGATGCTACTGTTGTGTAGATCACTGTGCTAGCCTTTTTGCCTAGACCCTGTGCACTGGTTGTTTTTTCCTCTCCTCCCCAATACCCTCCTGAGAACTGGAATTATGTTACTGCCATCAATACAGTGCTCCAGCAGTAAATTTGTGAGCTCTTTTTTCCTGCACCTTTTTTCCATCTCCAATAGCAGCAAATGTGAAGTCAGTGAAGGGGCCGCATGAGGCTTACATGAGAAAAAGAGCTGTGCTAAGATGTATCTACAACTTCAATCTTTGATCTTACCAACTTTCACCTTAAAGGAGATCAATAAGACACTTCACAGTCATCATAGCAACAAATAGCAAAATATTAAAAAATGGGAATTCAGAGTGATATTCCCACATAAAATCTTAGTAACTTTTATTTCCTGCTAAAGCTGATGCAACCTGAAGTAAACTCACTAGTCATATCTACCTTTTCTCTTTAAAAAACAAAAAACAAAAAACAAACAAACAAACAAAAAAATACCATATATAATAATTTCATTATGAAAAGTGGTTATCTTTTTAAAGATAAAAGGGAACTTTTACCTTATGGCATAGTCCATATCCAAACATATCTATTCCTGACTTTCAGTCTTAGATTTTACTTCTAAAAAACAAACAGAAAGGAAGGTGATAACAAAAAGTATTAACTAAACTAGATGATTGAAGATGATGTGAAATAGAAGCTAACCATGGAAGATAATGCATATTTCTTAACTGGAACTATCTGGGTAAAAGCTCCACAACTCTTGTATTCTTACATCTAAGAATTTAGAAAGCATGGAGAAAAAAAGTTGTAATGTCTACAAATAGTAGTTGCAAAATAAACATTTGCTAGTATCCTCTTTAAAGTTGTGAGCAGTATTTGATTTCTCTCCAGACTCAATTGCAGTTTCAGTGCTCAACATCATCAAGTCTTCTGAAATAATACGTCTGGATCTCATACATAAGAGTATATCCACACTTCATTCAAAGTATTTTCCTTCACATGAGGTAAAGAAAGATTTTTCAAGGGGCTTGCTATAGATATCGATGTATTAAAGTATTTGGTGAAGGAACATAGAGGGGTCCAAAGCTTTTTATATGCTTTTTCCACAAGGCACTGCAAACTTTGGCTTTAACAATTCAGAACTCCTGCTGAGGATCAACCAGCATAGAAATCTTCCATTCAATCTTTGTCACTTTGGTATGACACATTTGCATAAATCCAGCAAGTTATAAAAGCCACACAGAATTTCTCCACACCTGGTATAACTCTAGACATCGGTCCTGTGAGGACTTTAAAACATTCTTGACTCTTCCAGAAAGTCCTTCATCAGAAACACTAGGCACTAAATACCTGAAGAATGACATGGAAACCAAAGCTATATTTTTCTATCCATTTAAGCATAGTCATTTCAGAAAAAAATGAGGGTTTTTTTTGAAGGAGAGGTTAAAAGCTGTCACTAATACACATACTGTTGTTTTCCCTTCAAGGCTGCTTATTATTTATTAACGTGTCTGAAGTTATCTAGATTATTACATAACCAAAAAGATTGTACCAAGACTTTGGAGACTTGCCGCAAGGGAGCAAAAAATGCATTTTCCACAAATATCAATCAGGGCTAGCCATCTGAAGTAGTGTATTGTGCATTGAAGGCGCAAGGTTAGACTGCAAGCATTCTCTTTCTCTCTGTCGCCCCTTGCATCCCATCCTCCACACACACACAAACTTTTTTTCTTTTAACTTAAAGTGAAAAAGGTCAGTCTGAAGTGGTAGATAAATCCAAACCCAGATGCTAAATTTCCCTGACTATAGCAGCTGGCAGACTTGAGCTACTGGCAGTCCTCACCACTTCTGGAGAGATAACTCCATAAATTCAAGGGTAAAACTCTATCTGTGATGTGGCAGCCTACATTTGNAAAAAAAACACAAAGATATTCTGTCACCTTCCCTTCCATAATCTGCATAAATTCCAGATTTCTAACTTACTATATTATTAATAAATTCTTCTAATGAGGAATATTAAAAATATATATATTCCATGAAACTGTGAGAAGTAGCACAACTTAATGCTTTTATGGCATCCCTTTCTAATAAAACAAGCAAGGCTTTGTCCTTTTCCTTCCCATTAGTGCCATTATCTGTACAGTCCTGTAGGGGAATAACAGTCACTGCAACGAACAAAGGCTATGCTTACTAAAAAGCATGATGAAATGACCATGCAAAAACTTGCAAGCCGTAGCTCCCAAGTGAGTGCGAAGGAGAAGAGCATGTATTGCTCAGGCGGAGATTCGCTTGTCTTCATTTCGATCTCTCAACATTCACATTAAGACTGAGCTGGTGACATAAGGCTGACTCTTGAAAGTTGGAAGAAAGGCCTTTAAAAATACTTGCCTTTAGAGGGGCAAGGATGCTGTTTGAAAGCACCTGCTGCTGGTCTGCAAAGGAAGCTTGAAGTAACCAGCTCAGCTTTCAGCATCTTAGCCCACAGCCAATGAACCTCTCTGGAATTTATCTATCCTCTCTGACTCCTCCTCCTCCCTCAGCCTCTACTGAACTTGCAGTTGTGCTCCTGAACTGGTAGATCAAGTTTTCAACACCAAGAAGAGTTATGCCATGCTTTCACTATACAGGTCTTTTAAGATATCTGGGGGTGTGATACCCATAAATCTCTGTAAACACTGATCCAGGACTCCAGAGGAGGGTACAGAGTGAGTGGAGAAAGATCAAACTTAGCCTGCATCCATTATTTTCAGCTTTACAAATGGTGATGAGGTTTCTCTGCTTATCAAAAGCAGGGCGCAATGCATCTCTCCCACAAGCATATTTTAACCCCTCCCATCTTGCAATTGAAGATATGCAAGGTATTCCAATTTTACTGGTTGTTTTTACACAGAACCCATTCTGATAGTATGGTAATGAGAAACAGTATAAAACTACAGACAGGAAAAGAAAGAGTGATGATTTAATGGATAGTAGTGATATTACTATTACCCTCATAGACAGAACAGATATAAGAAAGGACTCATTCTTTTTATTGCCTTCAAGCAAAAGTTTTATCCTTTATTTATAAGTGATTCACCCAATATTCTGAATTCCACATAAAATAATAAAGAAATGCTGCCTGTTAAATAATCTCTTCAGAGTAAGAAGATTACAAAATATATACTTTTTTTAAAAAAAAAAAAAGAGAGAATGAAACCACTAAAGAAATTTTACCATAAATAAAGGACATGTAGCAGAGGAATGCCAATTTATACCAGAATAAGCAGATTCAATAATATATCAGATTAATAATATACCAGAATATGCTGATACAATAATTCTTTCATTTGCTCTATGATTAGTATCCCCTCCTATATTGCAAACATCTTCTGGTAATTCTCTTTGTTGTACAAAATATTATCTAATTTGCTTCTATTTTGTCAATAAAAAATAATTTTCAGCAGCCAAGAACCTGAAGTGAGAATTTTTTAGTGAGATAATGTTTAATAGCTTCTGTGTGAGAAATTGTAGGTCAGAATTCAATGTTTGGCCTTTAAATAAATCATTAGAGAGTAGTGTGAGAGACTCTCAATACTTTCAGAGATGCCAAATAAATATAAGGTCATATTGTTTTTTCTCAAACAGGAAAAAGCTCATTGAAGCTGTTTGAAGAAGAGGGGAGGTGGGGAAAGCAGTGAGCAGGACACAAACTCAGTTATTAATTCTGCTGCTCTTGAAACAACTGGGCTTTGCGGAGGCTGTAGAGGGAAAGGGATTCATCTCTCAGGAAGACTATCCAACAGACAAGATGTTTATCTATAAAGAAGTTAACAGATGAGGATTAAGAGCAAAGGAAGTTTATGACAGAATTGAAAAGAAGTTGGGGGGAGTCTCACTGGATAAACTCTTCCTTCTCTGCTGAACACACTCTATTCCGTGGACGTCCTCTGCAGAAACAAACCAATTGCAGCTCCCATTCAAGCACACAAAAATATAATGAATCTTTTCTTTTCCCAATTGCCACCTTCTCTGATGAACAGAACTATCACCTCTGGATAAAGGATAGGGATTTTCTGAAATATGTCCTTGAGGTAATAAATGTCATTGTCTCTGAAAAGCAATGTCACCTTAAGATAACTAAATCTTTTTTCCATTTATCAAATATCAGAAAGATAACTATCCTTGCTTGCTATTTAAATTCCTCTGCAGAAATTGAATTCTTGCCTCACAAATAAAGATTGCTGTAATTATTTTCTAAAACAATAAGAAGCATTCTAGTTTAAGAAAAAAAAGCAGTAGAGGTTGAGTGGAAGAGCATAACCTGCAGACTAGGGGAACCAATCCATTTGTGTCCATATTTTATACTCTTGAGGAACTCAGGTATAGTGTTGTGGGGAGGGTTGTTTCTTTCTTTTCTTTTGTATTTTTTGGGGGTGAAGGATCTTCCCATTAACTGAATATTATGTACTAGCAAATTTTTAATAAGGTTCTTGGGTCTACCAAAATTCAGATCAAAATAAAACACGCTTATTTATAGCTCTGGCCTGCATTTGCATGTTGTAGGTGTTCCAGATGTGTTCACTGAAATGTCACATATAAATTCTTGTGAAGAAAAGCAGTGATTTAATTCCACTTCAAAACTCCACACCCAAAAAATCAAAGCAACATTCTTTTATACATTATAATTATGCAAGCACTATGGTGCTCTGAGCACCATGCATCCAATACCCTGACAATTTTCTCTGACAAGAAACAAAGTAAGAGAATTCTTTTTTTTATTCTACAGTCAGTTGTTTTAGAGAAAACAGTGATAAATCACATCTAAGTCAAACTATATAAATCATTAAAAACAATATACCTTCATTGTCTGAAGACTCAATAACAGTTCTGCTTCAAAATATGCTACCTCAGAAAAATGTAAGTAGAAAGGATGCATGCTTCTGGTTTTATAATATATATATGCAAAAGCATTTTTCTTGAAGGCTATGAAAGAGCTCATTGTTTTGTTAAGATTGAAGTTTGATGTAACTTCATATTTAAAACCTTCTACAAAACAAAAGCAATGGACACAGATTGTCATATTTTTTTCTCCTTATTAATTCAGCTTTAGGTGTTGAAGTTATAATTTTTAATCAATCCTTTTAGAAATAAGGTAGCAATTGATGGAGGACCACATGAATTGACAAAAATCCCTCTTTTTTTTTTTTTATTCTCTGTTCCTTTCTCTTTTCCTCTTCTTGCTTTAATTGTCTCAAAGTCTGAAAGGAATACCAGTTCTCCCTCAAAAGCCGCTATTCACTCATACAAGCCTGTTTCTAAAGCTATGGCTTCCAAAGGCTTTCCTCCAAGACCATGCAGCCTCTCCCAGGAGAGCAAGACTTTCCCAGACCTAGAAAAGAAATCCTGGCCTTTCTGAAGACATGCCTACACTTCACATCCCCATTTTTAAAAATGATACTGTCATATGTTCTACTTGGTTGTATTATCACATCTGAAAATAAATAAGTAAATAAATTTCTGTGTACCTATAGGATTTTTCTATAAGGAATGCTTATGCTTCCCTTGTACATGGAGGTGATCGTAAACAGGGAGGTCTGATGCTAGATCTGGATTCTATCTACATTCTTTAGCAGGTCTAAGTTCTGGCTGGTATTTAATTTCATATCAGTACCCAGCTAAAGAATAATACTATGTACCTATTTATTTAACCAGTTATGTTCTATGGACAGACCATAATAAAAAGGTCAATACCGCATCATAATATAATGGTCAATACATTGATGATCACAAATATGTCATCCATAACATCTGTCTGATCCTTCAGGTGTGCTAAAATTGTGGGTTTTTTTCAGACTTCTAGGACAGTATCTTTTTCTTGCTGTTTTGCATACATTACCATTATCTCAAATAGCATACTGGCTTCATCTCTGAAGCTTCAGTCAGCTCCTGCGGTGATAACAGCAGCACACAAGTGCTTTTAATAAGCTTTTGAAAAATATAATAAGGAAGATTATTTCTGTTCAGTTCTGCTTGGCTCAGTGATAGAGCACAACAATGGGATGTCATCAGAATCAAAGTTTGAATCACGATGACTCATTTGCTTCCTTTCATTACTGTTTGAGGGAAGAGAGGGTTGTTGTGACAGCTGGTCAGTAGTGATTCAATTATATGCTCCATTCTCTGGACTTCAGTTTAAGATGTCCTTTGGCAAGATGAGAAACTGTCTGATGGTAGATTTAATAGCTAGGATTTGATAGAGTATGCACAAGAACATGACTGATTTTGATACGTTTCTCAGGAAACAAGCCTTTGAAGGAGAGTTATGAGCTATGGAACATCTATTTCATAAAGCTTCCGGTTAGGTCTAGTTCTCCTCTCCTTGACATAGTGAAAGTGATTTGCAACACCACCACAACAACCCTTGGCATGTAGAATTACATAGGTCAGAGTGAAAAGCAAACCAGGCTCATGACTGGTAAGAGCTCAGACAGTTTTGTCCTGATGCAATGTTACTTTGGTGATGGTCATGTCTCAAAGTGTGAGAACTTGTACAGTGCAAGTTCACTAAAGATGTTCACATCAGGCCTGTGATAGTACAGAAAAGGACACAAGGAACTCCCAAGCTGTGATGCCTTTGAGTGTCTAGGGCAGGTGAGCTCTCCTGCAACATCCTTTCCCATTTTTGTATCAGCATGCTGGACTGTACAGCAAAAGGTCTACACAGCCTTTGAGTTCAAAGAAGTGTGTCTGAGAGCTTTCCCACCCATCTCAAACAGAGAAAACTGAAGTCAGTCTCCTGAAAAACCAAGGCAGTGGAAGAAAAGTGATGAGTTAAACCAATATCCACAACTGATAATATTTTGCTAATGTTTTGTGGTCTATGCCTACCACTAGCCTTTCACTGATTCCCCTGGAACAGCCATCTGAGCTTAAGGAAGAATGGCTGCCAAGAGAGCCTTCTCAGCAGAAGAACACTTCTAGTCACTTCTGATAAAATAGAGTTTATCTTGCATAGCTGAGAGACTTGAGCCATGTCTGTTCCACCAGATTTTCCTGAAGGCTTTAAGATTACTTAATAAATAAATACTCTAAATAAATGGTTTAGAGGAGAGACATTTACTATTTTTTAGACACCTTTTGCAAGCACACTAAAAATCTGTTTCATAAGGAGTATGAACGTTGTACGGATTCTCATGGAAATATGCTATAAGCATGAGTGGGGCAAAATCATACCATTAAAAATCATAAAGCAAGAGACATCATCATAGCTGGCCAGAATATGTGCAAAAAATATAGAATTATTCTGTATTGCCCTTTCTCTCAAGGCAGAAACAACTTAGTGCTTGGCAGTGTTGCATGAAAGCAAAAAGTTTCTTTTAATTCTTAGTTTAAAAAGAAAAAACCACACACACAAA
>VZRU01016162.1:577050-610674 GCA_013398155.1 Pedionomus torquatus | reverse complement strand
TTTTTTTTTTTTACATAAAGATTGTATTTTTAGCTAGTGTACATCAATGTTAGGTTAACATCTTTCTTATGTTTGGTTTTGTATAACTTTGATTTTTCTTTACATGAAATTATTTCTGTGGAATGGTTAGAGTCATATCAAAATGACTCTTTAATCATTGCTGTTTAGTTCATTATTTTCATATCACTGTGATGACTCCTCAGGGAAGCTGACACCTGTCAGATGTCCACTTTTTTAAAACATGCTTGTGTAATACTGCAGATATTAATTTTTAAAGCAGGACAGTGTTTAATCTCAGCATTTTCTGCTTTATAAGCACAAGACCATTTAAAGTTTCTACTTCATCTGACTTTCGAGTTACTGTGATATTACAGAAAGAGTTCTGAAATGGTCAAGTAGAAAGCAGAAATCCTCCAGAAGAATGGTTATTTATAATAATCCTTCCTTCCAGTAATGCAGAGCACGTACCTCCTCTAGGGAAATAGTCCTCTTTGAAAAAAAAAAAAAAAAAAAAAAAAATCCCTTTCCTTTACTTCAGCTCTAATTTAAATTTTTACTAGAAGACTGAAGGAATGTTTTCCAATATACAAAACTTTGGGACTGAACCAACTATCCCTCAGATCACTCAGGCAATATGCATCTGCTGTTAAATTTTGTGCTTAGGATGTGGCAAAAGGAAGTGAAGTGGCTGGTGCTCACAAGGATGAAGTCATCAACAGAGCCCTTGAGTGTGCTGTTGAGGCACCTGGGAGCAGTATTGCTTATGGGCATTCTGCTTCTGACAGCAAGAACAACTACAAAAGCTTCCTCAAAGAAGGTTATCAAATGTCCTTAGAAAAAAAGTTTAAATTCTAAATGCCAGATATGCTACCAGGAAATAAGTCATAATCAAAATACTTGCACTGACTAATGTGGCTTTTTGCATGAGAATCAGGGAAGGAGTAACTGGTTTGCTTCTTCACTGTTTCTGTACTTATGGCTAGTAATACCATTAACATATCAAAATACCATAGTATTTAATACCAAAGTCATAGTAAGAAAATGAAATGAATCCCAAATAAAACACTACATCATTTTTACTGAATGTTGCATAACAAAAAGCTGATATGCACCAATTCATCTGCTGATTTGCACAATTCCTCAATGAGCATGACAGGTTCCCACTCCTCCCATCAATGACTGGCTTCTGAGACAACCTGCTGGCAGCAACCTGGACAGGCAACACTGCTTCTCTATCCATTCCTAGGTTTGGATGGTATGAGACACAGGGTCCTCTGCACAGGAGAAATGCTAACTACACAGTAACTCAAAAGGTGGGGAAGAAGATCAGATTATGAGGTTTTCCCCTCTGCAACTTCACTAGGTCTCAAGGAGGAGTTGGGAACATTTTTTTTTTTGTTTAGTGTAGAGACAGAGACTACAACGTTTACCCTCAGTGCCACAGATCTCTCAAGCCTCACATTATATACCATTCTCATACATTTTTAAAATGAAAGGTAAGATTCCTTTATGACTGCAAGCATCCAAGAAAACAAGGGCTTAAGGCTAAACTTTACCACATTGCCAGTCAAAATACAAAAATATAACCAGAGCTCTCCTTTATCAAAAGTCCAAGTCCCAGCAGGACAAGGCTAGTACAGCACTTGGAAAGGCTTTCTTTTTTTCCACACTATTTTTGACATTACACAAAAACAGTTCTAAATGTACTACTCCTAACCCATAGCACAACCTCATTCCTGTGTTCTGTACCACAACTGATGATATATAAAGTGTCCAAAAGTTTAGGGTAGTATAATTCTTTTATTGTCATATTCAACTGATAACAATAGCATAAAATCAATGAGATAGCAGAATAGTTTTTAAATAAGATTAATCAAATTTTGAGGTTTATTAATGAATATTCTTAATACAGCATATGTGTTGGGAGGGAAGTTGACAACCTATGATAATTTATGAAAAATTTTATTCCTTTTTCCAAATCTTACAAGAAGCTTTCAAAGATGCATGGAAAAATATTCCTTCTGTAACATATGTTTTACCAAAAAAACTTATTCACAAGTCCATCCAAGTATACCCTGACAAACTGTTACATCAGGAACTGAATCACCTAATTAAATGATTGATTTAACCATTCAGAAATTAAACTTAATTTATTAATTTATGTATTAATAAATAGCAACTAACAAGTTCATTGTGATCTCAGCAGCTCTCTCCACATTCTGTACCAAGTCCAATGCTTGAAAACTGCATTACTAAAGCTGCCAGCCCTTCCACCAATCATATAGATATAAGCATACACACACACCCAACAGAATATGGTTTATGAAGAGCTTTCACTTAAATAAGAAAAAAAAAAAAGTAAAAACAAAGATCCAGGTAAACATTTAACAGAATAAATCATTCCCATTAAAATTATCACTTCAATCAAACCTGAAAGTGAAGCATTTAACCAGTTACAGAGACAAGAAAGTATTCTACACATTTTTTTGTTTAATTCTTTTTCTTCAAATGCAACACTCAATTACAGATGTATACTCCTTTCCAAAAAAAATAAAATAAAACACCACAAAAAACACACCACCAACACAGAGCAAAAAAAAACACCACACAAAATGAAACAAACAAAGAAAAAACAAACAAACAAACAGAAAAAGACAAAAACACCTAACTCCACAAAAACCCCATCATGTCTTCTGGAGATGAAAAATAACCTTTACTGCAAAACATGTTTTATTTACAAGCCTTTCCTCTCAAAATATTTTGTTGCTATGCATTTCCTCCAAAGTGTTTTGAAACAGATATGTAAAATATCCACAGTAATTGCTTGAACCAGTAGTGAGACTGAGACTAAAAATAGGTGTAGTTGGAAGAATATAAAGCAAAAAGTAGAAAATATTGAAATATGTAAGTTCAGTCTTTACCACAGGGTGAAGGCATCTAGAAGTAACGTGTAGATCAATTTATTGTGGAAAATCCTCATCTGCTTTAGCTTCCTGTTGAATTTAAATAAGGCAAGTTTGTTGTTTTTTGGGTTTGGGTTTTTTTTTGTTTTTTTTTTTTTTTTTTCCTGGAGAAAAGCAGAAACACTTATATTTAGTATTCAACTACTGAAAACATTTCCCAAGAAGGGCTGTATGGGACCTTACTTCAGCTAAAATCTGCTCTTCAAAGAAAAAAAAAAAAAAAAAAAAAGAGAAAAAAGGACTAGAAAAATTCACCGATTATAGAATTCAATACTTTGTTTAAAAAAAAGTATATTGAAAGCTTTTCTGCAACTGAATGTTTTTTCCCAAAGGGACAAGGACAGCAATAAGAAATGCACTATCTTAGAATTAGCAGCTTAGAGCTGCACAAAGGAGCATCTACCACAGTGGAAAAAGACATGTATTTGATTAAGTTTTTGAAACAATGCTTAAATAGATGTTGAAATGGAAATGGGGGGGAAGCACATTCAGCTAAAGATTGATGTTTTTCCTAGAAAGGATGACCACCAGTTGTTTTCACAGGACGTGAAAAGGATTCTTAGTTGGTGTTGCTTCTTTCATCATCTCACTGTCTGTTATTTAGCCACATTCAATATGTCTGAATTAATAACCAAATGAAGTTCTCAGTGCTGACAGAAAAAGACTCTTAAGACAGTCGATGAAATATTGCCATCTCCCTAAGAGACAAACAACTTTAGATGATTTACCATTGCCCCTCACATGGGTACAAAGCTGATAATTGATCTTTACACATTACTCAGACTTGAAAGAAAAAGGAACATAGCATTATCTGGAAGGCTATGTTTGATACTGGCTGCTGTCTTAGAAAACAGGACCCAGTCTTTCAATTTTTAAAAGTGTGTGGTATATATATTTTATATATTGAGTGCATGTGTAATAGAAATATCTCTATCTACCAAAATGTGAGAACATTAAATACTGTTGATCTCTTTTATATATGTACACTGACATTTTTCCTATATTTACCACAGTTATTTGGGACTGCACACTGAGGAAGGGGCAAGTTATCCTGCCTAGACTACAGTACAATTTGGAAAGTTGGGCTGACAAAGGATACTGCCCCTTCCAAAAGGAGAAAACTTAGGGCTTTCCCCCTAATTCTCCTTCCTTAATCCATCCCTTTTCCCAACCATTTCTCCTCCCAAGGCAGGAGCTGTATGCTTATAGTCCTTCATCTTTGAGATGGCAAAATTCAGTTTTGCTTGTACTCTTGAGAAGACATGAGTTACATCCAAAAAGCAGTTAAGACCTCAATAGATCTAGCCTGGGTGCACTTGTAAAACAGTGAATGACACAGAAACAGCCCCTTCAACAACTGTCCTTAGAACTTAAAAGGAACAAGAGCAGGACTCCTAATTACATGCTCAGAGTGTTCACCCAAGATCTCTTGTGGAATGAATCCTGCTCACGTTTAACCCTGCCTGTCTAGAAGGGCAAGCAGCTATTGGTTGGAACAGCAACTGTGCGTTTTTGTTTTTTTTACACTCAATTTGCACATGATATTTACAGGAAGACAGTGAAAACAAAAAAACAACACACCAACTCTGTAGTTTCTAAAAATAGTTTAGTTTCTAGAAATGGCATTGCTAGAAAGTTCCACTGACTTTTAAAGAGATTTGAGCTCTTAAATGCCTTACCACTTCTGAAAATAGGACCCAGACTTCTAATTGGTTCTGAGAAGCAAGTCAATTACCCCCAAAAAATAATTTGGATATCTAGCTTAACTCTGTACAATTTTCTAATGCATGTAAGTCCTTTCTTGGGTTTTGACTCAGTATTTTAGGTACAGCATTGTTGTGAGCCCATTAATCATAATTTTTGCTCTATTGCTCCAACATGGAAAGAATGAACCTGTATTGAAAAGGCAAATTTAACATTTATAGTGGTAATAACACAGCTTCATTGCTATTCTCCTCAAAAAGAATTTGAACATTATGGTGAACCATATCTCATTGATAAGTGAATGAAAGGGAAGTAAAGCTGTCTCATTACTGGGCCCCCGTAAGCTAAGTCATTTGTTTGTTGAGCAGAGCCTTCTATAACAATTACTTTTACTCCTAGATATAACTCTTTGAAGCAGTACCTGGGAGACTAGCACATGATCTATATTAGCAGAGAAGAAAGACAGTGTTGGATGATAAACTAATCTCAATTGCTATGCACCTGATATTTCCTTGGTTGCCTTTTTTTCTTCTGATAGTGAAAACCATGGACTCTGATTTACATAATTTAAATCAGCAGAGCAAATGCAAGACAAAGTATGAGATTACAAGTTTATTTTAGAAACTATAATACTAAAACAATACTGTGCTTTAGCATTTTTTAGCTAGTTAGAGATTAGAACAGTGTTTGAGCAAAGGCTTTTTATGCTGTCAAGTACACATGTATTTTATTCTAGGATACCATTTCAGCCTAAAAACCTGCAGTAAAATCCTGAATCACACTGTGATTAGGAGACAGATTAGGAGGACGGGTCTGTTCAACCTCCTACTCTAGGAGGACCTGCTTTGGCAGGGGATCGGACTAGATGATCTCCAGAGATCCCTTACAACTCCGTATCATTCTGCAATTCTGTGAGAAACAGTCTTCATTTATCATAAACTACAGCTAGCATTTAAAGGTAAGACACATGAAATACAAAACAGATGGACCCTTCTGAAAAATTAGTAATATCATAAAGCCAACAAAATTAAAGACCTCAACAAACTGGGTTTGCTACTTTGCAATGCTCTGCACAGAGTAAATTTGTATGTACACCTAAACTAGCAAAATAATTGAATCTGTATGTTCAGTAATGGAAGTGTTTTAAAGTTCATGCTTTTTCAGAAAATATCTTGGCAGCTAAAATTATACTTGAGTGATTTTTTTTTATTTTTTTTTTTGTACTTGTCATTGGTAAAGCCCTTATTATGTAAATTAATAGTCCCTACTTACATTTTTACCAGGATACCCAGATATCTTTCAGGAATTCAGAGTGAAGAGTAATATACATTGCAGAGGAATCTAAAAAAAAATAAAAATAAGATAATCAAACGTAACTATAAAGCTTTCATGTGTTCGAATTTAAACAAAACAACCCATAAAGAATCCAGTACAAATTTCTGTCTTGCTGAGCCATTCCCTGGTTTTCTTCATTGTACAGGTAGAAATGGGCCACCTGACTTCAGACGTGGATCAATATGCCAATATACTTGATGAAAAAGTCTTGTGCCCTGAATATGAAATAAAATGATCCTGACAAAGAAGGGAACAGAACATTATACTGTTATACAACTCTATGTTTCTAAACAACCTGAATGAAAAAGAAGATGTTATGCACACAATGCTCACTTTTGATACCTCCATCTGCACACAGGAGTGGACATATTCATGACTAGTGAGAAATCTGGCCTGCAGAACCACCCTGTATTTCAAGGAGTGGATGCTTGAAGCCACTCTGATAAACAACCAAAGAGCTCTGTTATCTTCCATATCCACCAAGTTGCCTCAGGTAACCAAGCTTTCATATCTACTCAGGGCTGCTTAAATGACTTCTCTGCATCTGGCAAGTACCCCATTCATCTGCATGAGTTGGGTTTTTTTAGGTGTTGTCTGGTTCCTGCCACACTTTCCTTTGCACTGAAGAGATAATACTGAAACACTCTATTCAAGCTGTGCCATATGTTGGACATCACTATGACTTATCTCCTCCATCAGCTGCCAGTCTGAGTTTTATACATCTGGGTAACGCATTAAGTTTAAGAGCTTTTACTGGGTCTGTTTCCATGGTGCTGGCATTCCCTGTAAACAGACACACACATATCCCAAGGAGAGCCAATAAGTCCTATACACAGTACCTTTCTTATGCCTCAGAGGTCACTGCATGAAGCCATGCTTCAGTTGTCCTTGCTGATTTTATGACCCTGCTGGGGATGGCTGGCCACTCTGCTCACAGGCACTTGTATGCATTTCATGGTGCTGAGCCTCAGCACCAACCACGATGATGAAGGTATATATAGCCTGTTCCTTCTTTCTTTGGGACTGTCAGGAACAACAGCTCTTTTCAGCCTTCTCACTTCTATTCCAGGCGAGCCAGCCATTTTGTCTTTCCCATTTCACTTATCCTGACCTACCTGAAAATCCCCATCCATTTCACACCCTTTCTCCTCTGATCACTACCAGAAGAGGAAAGAATATTCCCAATCCCCCAGGACAAAGGGTCTGCTCATCATGCAGCGCTTGTTACTATGCATGATGTCACTGGGGCAAGGAGGAGAGAAGAGACTAATAATTCCATGAAACAAAATACATGTCCATCCTAACGCTATCTTGTGTCACCCTAGGCTGCATGCTCCAGACTCCACCTGCCCCAAGTTAGGTACCAATGACAATAGGCAGCCTGACAGCTCCATCAGCTCAAAACATGGTCTGAATCTCATCTGAAACTTGAAAGTACTACTCTGGTTGTCAGACCCCTCTAATAAAGTTTCAGGTGCTGATGACTGTTCTCTTTGCCCAACATCACATGTGGCTTTCCAAATGATGTTACTGAAATTCATGCTCCTGACCAGGAACAGTGAGTTACTAGTAGTTACCTGGTGAACACTGCTACATTAGGTACAGTCATCATACTCCATGTGCCACTCCCATCAAACTATGGATACAAGAGCATCTGTCACTTCATTTCAGTGGGCAGTCTGGCCCAAACCATAAAACTGACATAACCCTTTAAAGTTGGGTTTATTCAGAAAGTACCCTTCTGTTTTTAAAGAAATTCCTTAGTGGGTTTCTCTCCAGGTTTCCTGGGCTAAATCAGGATTTCCGAATCACACTTATGAATAGCAGTGAATTATGAGGGGACACCAGGTGTGACAGCCCCTCTGCAAGTGTGCACAGGGCTCAGCACACAGGTGAAGGGATTCAAGATTTGTCCCTCCCTACACAGACAGAAAGATATATTAGCAATCTGTTTTCAGATTATGATTAAATTTTCTAACATCTTCTACTTGCCCTAACTGAGGATCATAATTTTCAGGTCAAACTCAGATGCAATTTACCACCCTTTTAAAAACAAACATAATCCTAGCGGAAAAGTTTGCATTATGAGAACAGTTGCAATATTAAATTGTTTCCAGGCAGACAGAAGCCATCACATCTACAGATGTGGACAAAGGTATTAATGACCAACTGATTTCCCAAGTATTCCCTAATAGTTTGAAAGGCACACCAGACTGACAAGATGACTCCAACAGATTTTTTTTTTCCTTCCCAAACCCAACTGGCAATCCAATTCCCCAATTCCCTTTTCCCCATCTGCCTTTAATAACCTTAGCAAACTGTTTAGAAGTAAATCTGGAAACTAAGTTTATTTCCTGTCTTAAAAAAACAATATTTAAATATGATTTGATGGAACATAGATCCTCTGTCCACATGCGGTTTGCAATGTAATGCTGCCTTCTTACACAGATCACAGAATGATGAACCTGCAAAATAGTGCCATGAAGAGCGCAAGTATTCATTCATGAATCAATCTCAGGTAGTAGGTAGATTCTAAAAATCACTTACAATTCAAGCCAGAGAAACATTGTGAAAAAATGTTTGAGTTCACTCCCAAACACAGCACTGATGGAGGAGTGACTGTACATATTTTTGTAAGGCATATTACAAGTGTTCTGCCCAGTCTGGGATCAGATTTTTTTGTGCTCTTGCATCTTATTTACTCACTCTCAGATGGAGATACTTCATAGAGAATGGGTACTTGATGTCCATAAAACAGTACAAGCACTATGCTACTTTCATTTCAAGAAATGCATTTCACTACTTCTATAAGGAGAAAAACTGTTTTTCATCCTTGGAGAGATGCAAAAATATCTATTTTCAGACATTTGCTAATAAAAAAAATAAAAAAGGGGAAAAAAAGAGATTATGACAATCCTGAGCTGTCTTATAGCCACAAAAGATCCTTTGTCTATGTAAGGTGCTGAGTTACAGAAGCTACTAAGAGGAGTAGGTGTCCTTCCAGGCTACTAGATCAGTTTTGACACTTGAAAATATAATCCAGACACATCCGCAGGGCGGTTGGGGGAGGAAGTTAACAAGTTGATCCTCCCATAGAAGGAAAATAACAACAACTCTTTACAATAGAAAAAAAAAATAATATCTCTTTCTTGGTCAGTCTCAAAGGGGATAATCCCTAGATGATCTGATTTCAGTATTTAAAGCACATAGAGGGGAAAGAGCTACACTTGAAACAATCATCTGGTAGAGCGCATCAATCCAGAATCAATCCAGAATGCCTGAGCCTGCAAACATATTATAATTACAAGAGGAATATGGCTAAATGTTGGTGCTAAAGGCTACTTGTAAATAACTGCAGTAATTTGTATTCAGGAGGAATTCAACATTCCAAGTAGCCATAAAACAGAGCTCTAACATTCTTACAGCAATTAAAATCATTTAACCACCCTACATAAAATGATGGAAATCAAAGTTTTTCTTTAAGCAATGTGCAGTCTGAATTTGACAGTTAAGTCACTTAAAGCAATGTGACTAAAGCAATGTCAGTGTCATCAGTCCTTTCTGCAAGACTGTATTAGAAGTCACATTAGTGAAGGAAGGAATAGAAATGCTGGTCTGCATTGTCCACCTCAATTTTAGCTGATAGCACACCACTGATAAGATGATGCCTTAACTTTTGTCATCTTGAAGTCTGCAAGTGATCTAGGTTATACTTCGCTTCCGCTTACTCAAGTTTTGCTTTACATTCTTCAATAAACCCATTCCTCTATAGGACAAGTAAGAAATAGTTATTGTGTGTTCATGATGTTCCAAGTGGTCTTTTAATGTCCTCTAAAAAAAAAAAA
Organism: Pedionomus torquatus; assembly: GCA_013398155.1. Taxonomy (NCBI): domain Eukaryota; kingdom Metazoa; phylum Chordata; class Aves; order Charadriiformes; family Pedionomidae; genus Pedionomus; species Pedionomus torquatus. The sequence continues at coordinate 600,827 of VZRU01016162.1, read as the reverse complement.
TTAGCATGCATTTCATTCCACTGAATTAGTATATATGATACAAAATATTGATTCAGAAAACCAATTTTCACAAATTGTTTTCTCTTTCAGCATTTATCAACACTTAATAATAGAAATAAGTTTGAAACCGTGTTTTCATTTCAGATTCTTGGTACAATTTTAGTCCTTATTGTAGAAGACCTTACGGATGATTTTTAAAGTAAGTATTCCAGCAGATATTCTTCATTTGTATGTCAATATTAACTAATGCTGTAGATAAAAAAAAGACAGTGTTGTCTCCTTTAGATTTCTCATACTGTACCCTGCTGAGATGCTGCCAGATTCTTTTCTACTTGCTTTATATTATAGCTCTTCAGTACTTCCAGGGAAGTTAGTTACTGGCTTTTCTTTCACTCCAATTTCTTTGAATTCAAATGAAATAGCGAAAGTGCTAGAAATTTACACCATGCAATTCAGTTGCATTGCCTAACAATAACATTCCTAAATATTACATGTTGTCATTTCTACTGCCTTTTTAGGTGACCAACTTCTTGGGCTTTCTAATCATAAAATATGTCCAACTGAAACCTTCTTCAAAAGGACAATTTTCCTCCATTTGTATTGGATGACTAGTAATACATTTTACCCCTGCCCTAGGTTTACAACTTCATCAAAAAGGAAAATTCTGGCATTTTTCAGTAGTAATCCAGAGTCATTGGGAAAAATAAAATTAAACAAAACAAACAAACAAGAAAGTATACTTGTCAGCATTGGGAACAGTAATATGAACTCTTGCTCACACACACTCCTCTGCTTGTAGTACTAAACGTTTGTGGGGTTTTTTTTCCCCCCTCTTATTACTTGGTAAGTTGACGGCAGTTGGCTGTTGTTCCCAGCTTTTATTTCCCTGACAGCTTGTCTTTCTTTTCTGCTTATGTTAAAAGTGAAGAATTGGTTTCCAGTTGAATGAAGGACTTGGTTGAGAAGTCCCCAACCATGCTGATACTACCCAGCTCAGGTAGCTCCTTGTGACAGAAACTGAATTTCCATTCATTTGGGTGCAATAACTTCAAACAGTCAAGTACCTGAGACATTTCATTCAGCTGGATTTGGCACGAAAGATCAAAGCTGCATTTATTGTTCAGAGGTAAAGGACTGCTATGCCCACAGATTACACCACTTTCGCAGGCACAAGAATCAGCTCCCCCTGCAGTCTTCCATCTTTTCCTGTTCTATGCCAGAAAGGAAAATGCAACATCATTCCACCATGGAGGAACACAGAACACGCAGTTGGCTAAAAAAAAAAATAATGCAGGTTTACATTAATTTCTGAATATATTCAGGTATTTCTGTCACATTATCTCATCATATCATTTTCCAGGAGGCTAAAGACCATTTGGAGAAGCACTCTAGACAGAATAGCACAGAAGCTCAGGACAATGAAGTTAGAACTGTTGGGCATGTGAAAGACCACCTGAGATTTGACTACAGGCCATCATTTCCCACTCAAACTTGAATTTCCCTCCTCAGGTAGCCAGTTAACACATGTCAAAGTGGCCAATACCCTTCTCATAATTTAGATTTTGTGGAAGAACTTCCCAAACAGGGAAAGTATGACCACCCCTGTGAATCAATCATTACTCTGGACCCCTGTGCAGAATAGCCATCTAGAACTGCAGTGTTAGAAATGTTTAGAAAGAAAAAGAAAAGCAAAATCTAGGATATGGAATAATCTACTTCCCATTTAAAATTTCAGCTTTTTGATCAAAAGAAGGAAAGGCAAGGGATTTGGGAAATTAATATTTGACCAGATTATGAAAGTCTCCCCGTTTCAGTTCAACATCTGTTGCTTCCTTTGAGATATTTGGGGAATTGTCAAGAGTTATTTTTTTAACTGAGCAGTTTAATTTTTTTAACTATGATAAATTGCTATTGCTTTATGATATTGGTATAATTTAGCACATTAGGATGGTATAATGACCAGACACCGCACTGCTGCTTCGCAGAAGAATAAGACACAGCTGCCCGTGCTTTGTGCAAGCAAAGCATTGCAAATAATAGCCTTGTGATGAAAGCACATTGAGCTGTTAATCACTTTTGAATATTCTGCGCACAGAAATATTCTTGAGATGTCTGCAATTAGACATAAGAGGCAAGAGAAGGCATCATTTTTGAGTAGCAATGTGACAACTGTGGCCATCTAACCATACATGTGTAGAAATTGCTCTAATTGAATCCACATCAGAAAGAATATCTAGTCTTCTTCTCTTCGATGTATCTGTCAAACCTGTAATTTTCATTCCAGAAGATTAAGTCCTAAATAGTACAGAAGATTATGATTCACATGTGCCAGCATTTAAGCAGTCTAAGCTATGCAGACAACTCCAGATATTGGGGAAAGTACAAAAGTATAACATGAGATGTGTCCCAGAAGAGATAACTAAAGAAAAAAAAAATTAAAAAAAAAAATATCAAAGGATCTGAACAGAATCAGACAAGAAAGTACACCCTCTCTCTATGGCTCTACTGTGAAATATTTCAAACATAAAGTCTTTTCCAGACAATTTAACCTTCTTTAGGAAAGTTAAGGCAGCATCCATCTTACACTGATCAGTCTCTTGTGAGCATTAAAAAAAGAATGGTTTGGACAGAAAGGAAAAATAAAGCTTTGTGTAAAGGACAAGCATTCATTAACACACAGCTCTTTAATTGAATGATCTGGAGACTTAAGACAGAGAACATTAGAAGTGCCCTACTGGATCAGGCCAATAGATTGTCCTACCCAGCATTTGGTCCCCAGAAGTGGCCAGAGCAAATGCTATTTGCTGAAAGCATGCAACCCTGCCCACTTGATGTTGTCTACCCACTCCACACTTTCCATGAACACAGTGTGGGTTTGGGGCTTGTTTGGTTTTTAAATGAGGCTTGTTAATGGGTACCCTCCTTTACTCTCAGCTTAGGAACTACTGCATGTGAGTATCTATCCCAAGTATTATTTTTTTTCAGCCTGTCAATACAATCTACGTCCTTATCCTCCCATCACATGAAGTTCTCAAAGCTCACTGATGGATGAGGACTTTCTCTTATCCACCCTGAACTAAACTGCTAGTTTCCTTAAGATGACCCTTGCTGTAGTTCTGAGGGATCTGGTTAATAGCATTCATCACTGCCCTCATGGTTTTTAAGCCTCAGTTATGCAGCTACCACCTCAACCCCCTCCACTCTAAATTGAGCACTCTTGTCCTTTCCTCATAACACATCTGTTCCAAGATTGTAACCTATTTCACCACTCTTCTCTACTTCTTCACCTCTACTACATCCTTCTTAGTTATGGGCAACACAAAATCATGCTGAGAGACCCAGAACTTGAGCGAGGGCCAGCAGACATATGTTTGCAGAACAGCAGCAAGCCTGGGAAGAAACAACACTGGGTCCTTTGGAGCATGCTACACTGCATCCCTTCCAAACACCAAACTGCAAAGAGCAAGAGAGGGGGAACTTCTGTTTGAACAAATACACACATTTTCCTATTGTACAACATAAAGCACAGGGCCGTACAGGTTGCCCATCCTTTTCCAATGAGTCATAAATTCTAGACCTTAACACATCAAGTGTCTTGTGCACTGTTATTTCATGACTCTCAAGTTTTTCTGCTGTTTTCACCCTGAAAGCATGATGAGCAGAAGAGGGAAAAATAACATCTCAAACTAAAACCCTGCATATCCAAACTCATCTTGCCTATGGGGTGAACTCAATTCAACTCTGCGACTTACCATCACATTCTCATTTGGTATATTTCCTATAGTAAGTCCATGTATAGAAAGTCAATGTTTCCTATAGTAAGTAAATGATTAGCCTTACATAAGTATTTTCTCAAAACATAGCTTCTCATATTAAGGTCAGGGATGACAGCAAGATAAGTAAGACAAATTCATCAGGGGCACAAAAGTCAAATCCCTAGTATTGTATCATTTCTGATACTGGATTTTCAAGTCTTAGTTTGTCCTTCTTTATGGGAAGTTCTAAAGTATGTAATAAAGTAATACCAACTTTTCCAAAAAATTACAAGCTAAATTGACTAGCACACAATCATTTACAAATTATTCAAATGCATTTGTAATACATGGTATGAAATTCATGCTGCATTACTCAGTCACCCAGCTTATTCACACAGGAGTAATGAAGCTATCATCTGACATGCATATTAACTAATCCAAGACACATCAAAACACACACCTGACTTTCACTTAGTATTTTTAGATCAAGCTGTAAGGTTCAGGATTCTGAACAATTTAAGAACAAGGTGATTTGCAAAACTAGCCACCAGAGCCCTATTTGTAGGCTTTTATAGCACTCATGCAATTAAAAATTTGCTTGCAGCTTTGAGCATTCATGCTTCAAAAATGTATTTTCCACACTTTTTGTTAGGAAAGAAGTATTACATATTTTTGAATAGAAGTTGTTACAGTCAAATTAAGACCAGCCTTCAATTAAAAATCCACTGGGTATATTGTAATAATTCTAAAGTATAACTGAAATTTAATGTTCTTGTATAAATTATGCTTCATACTTAATCTGAAGTAGGGTGTTCTCCTTGTTGACTACCACACAAATGAAAATACATCTGACCTAAGGTGAAGGAATGATCAACCTTTATGTTCTTTATTAAATTTGGACGTTGAACAAACTCTCCACCAATTTTCTGAAGAACAACTACCTGTTATGTGACGGTCAGCTTATATTTAACTTACTGTTGGCTGTAATTTGCACCTAGATACAACACGCATGCAGGCCTTTTCTTGGAGGAGTCTAATGACAGTGTTTGATTCAAAGTAGAGTGCATGAGAGAAGTTGTAAATATATACAACTAATCAAAAGGAATTTAAGCTTTGCACATTCTTAGAAAATTTTAGAAGCTCCTTAAAATGACAACATAAATGCAAAACTGACTCACCTTCTTATAAGGCCAGCAGATTATATTTTGCTATGGCAGAAAGCAAACTGTACCACTGAATTCTGAAATTTTATTTCACTTGACTTCCACCCAATAAAGCTGCTATCAGTGTTTCCATCCACAACAACAGATTTGGGAAAAAAAAACCTCCAATAAAACACATCCTCAGTTCTCAGTGCAGCAGTTCCCAATTTATGGTTTAGAGGGCACTATTTTGCTTGCAAGATCTGATGATGATAGTCTCAACTACAGGAAATTAAATAGCAGAAAACAAAACCCAATAGCATTGCTCAGAGTGCTACCGGCTCAGCTCCACTGCTTGTGAAACAAAGGAGTACGAGAGTACAATTGCAGGGAACATTAACTCACACCTCATACGCTCACCACATATCTCATGTGTGCGATCAGGTATAGAGGAACAATATTCAGATATACTGCTTCTGTAAAGTTTTTGCTATTGTAGTTCAGAATGTTTTGCTGCCAAAATATTTTGCAGTAAGAAAGGAAACAGCTGTTAAAAGAGCAGAGGGGGATTTATTTGTGAAAGGTGAGCCAGGATATTGCCTTAAACAATGACTGAGAAAAATCAATAACCAAGGCAGTATTATTTACACCAAAGGCATTATGGAAGATCTCTCTTTTCTAATTCTTTGTTTAGCATTTCATCTTAAATAGACTGAAAGGCATGTTTCATCCATGCAGAGGTGAGGGGACAGGGACAGATACAAACAACACACCACTTTGGAGCAGGAATAACTAACTTCTGAGATTTAATAACAACCCAAAGCTATCATCTCCAGAGAACACACTGAGGATACCAGAAATTTCAACCCATGATCATAGGTGTGCTTCTATCTCAAAACTAGGCCCAAAATTGGGGTTTCTTCTAAAATATCACTATGAAAAAAATGGCATACTTGCCGTAGCAGAAATAACTTTTAGATGTATGAATCAAGCTCCACCTGCTTCTGGAGACTCTGCATGGTACATCAGTAACAGACAACACTGGTAAGAATCTTGGTTTGGTTTTACTCCATATTTAACATGGATAATGCAGAATGTCACCATCTCTTTACAAGTAGGCATGCTACTGCATTTGTATGTTTTATTCAACTAGCTAGTTATGACATTTGTATGGAGTTACACCACAAAGATGGAAAAGGGTTTGCCCTAAATAAGTTATAAAGTGCAGAAGACCAGAGAAAACCAATTCTAAATTAAGATTTTCTCTTCACTGCTACAAATACTGAAGTGCAGCTCCTATTCCTTAAAGATAAATGCCCCTTTTATTCAGTCTGCTTAGCCAGTAAGAGAAAACAATTTTTTTTTGCGATAGTTTATAATGCTTTTGTTAAAACCTAAAAATATTTCATAGTTCTGCTGAGACAAAATCTGAGCAGACCAGTTTCCAACAGACTCTTTGGATTTATCCTTTTTTTCTGCTTGAGAATCATTTAAGTAAGTTTCTAATCAGAAGGATTTCTATAAGTATCATTAAAAAAAATAAATTAGAAACCACACCTTGTTAAAAAAAATAAAAATGGGTGTTTAGGCAGTATAGAAGATTATCTAGCAACTTTGTGCAGATTATTGTGCTTTGAGTCAAAAGGAATACAGGAGATCACACCTCCAAGTTTAACTAATCAAACAATCCTCAAGGAGCCCTTTTGAGAGAAGGACAGGGCTCAAAAGCCAACTTTTGACAGACAGGTCAGGCATCTGCAGCATAAGCAGAAACCAAGTAGCTTCTGAGCAGCAAGGAAACAAAGAGTTATCCCTCAGAGGCGATGGAGATTTACCTGGAGACACATGTTGTGTTTATTCTTTTTTTAAAAATTCCCAGACATTTCACAAGTCTGAGAAAAAGGATTCATCTGGCAAATTTTCTGACATAGAACCAAGAAGTTTGAAGGCAACTTAATTAAAATCCCTTTTTATTTTATTATATTGCCCTGAAGACTTGTGTTTCTGCATTTTCAGTTTTACCTTAGTTTACATTCAGGTACAACCTAGCTTTAGAGACTGAAAGCTTCCCTGTGGTTTCTGAGGAGGTAAACTAATCTCCAGTCTGTGGGCCGTGTGGGAAGCCTGTCACTCACACGATTCCTAAAGCATAGCTACACAGGAGGTCATAAAGGAGTCCTAAACTATGAGCGAGGGGGTTGTTAGAAAACACTGTTGGAAGCAGGTGGCAGTGGCACTAGAAGCCTCTTTCAATTTAGCATCCTCCACATCAAGGCATTCACTCATATATACCCCCTCTTGCATGCTCTGAATCCTACCTCCGTTCTTGCACCACAATAAAGCTTAACAAGAAGTTCAACCACAGATGAGGATTTACAGCCTCATGGCACTGAGGCCTTCTCCCTTGAAAATGACATGGAGTGGGCATTATAACAGGTGATGCAGTGTATGCTCTGATCTTTAAAAAAAATAGCACTTGCAAGCCTATGAGGTAAGAGGAAATAAAAAAAAAAATGCACTGGCATTTCTTAGTTTCTGTATTTCTTTTTTGTTTACTATTACATATAAGTAAACTAGTACTATTTTTGAATTGCCAAACACCTCTCAGTGTTCAGGTTGTATTTTGGCATATTTGAAGCTGACAGAGAAGTTAATTTGGATATCCAGGCTCACTAAGTTTAAAGATAAATCCGCTTGATAATTCCATAATTGGTGGGGAGAGAAGGAGGGTTAAACATTTGATTGAACAAAAGACAGTGGCAGCAATAGAGTACTTATTGTGCGTCCTTCACATCATCTCTAAAGGTATTTTTAAAGTTACCTTTTCACCAGTATCATGGAGAAACACATACTTCATACGTGTCAAGCTACGGATTCCGTAACCCACAGATTCTTTGCGTTGCTGCTGGATATTTTCATGGTGTGCTTTGGGTTTGGTCCCCCCCCCCTTTTTTCTGCCTTGCAAATTAGCAAGCTATCAGCCAGATGTGAAAAATACTTCTGAAATTCATCAAATGCAGGTTTCTAGTTTAAAATCTTCTTGATTACTTGCATGCACAGAGCCCATTAGCAGGAGGCAAGCCTGTCAAGTCAAGGGTTAGTGAGGTTGTGCCTATGAACAAGGGCCCTCAGGAAGCAATCGCTAAGGGTACTGGACCAACATGAAACATTCAGCTGGCATCCAGAAGAAAGACAACAGCAATTCCATCCTACCCCCCAGCTCTGTGAAAAATCTGCTCCTCCAAAAGGGTTATTGGAACAAAAACAAATCAGTATAGATGTCAATTATACAGTATAGGCAAGCACTGAAAAGGAGGAAACAGGGTCAATTGTTCTGGAGGAAGAATCCAAGTTCTAGCTTTTATTTTTTAAATAAAATAATGAGAAACTTAACACTGAATTAAAGACAATATATTTGTATATTTGCAAGAGCTTCAGCTTTCTAGCAACAAAACTATGGATGTATTAAAAAAAAAGTCTCAATTTTCCATTAACAGTATATAGCAACTTGAGATGTTTTAAATCCAACACTTCTCAGACCTAATTTAGTGAAAGCTAATCAACAACCCCATTGGAGAGCATGCTGCCTGTTGAAACCACAGGTTGGGCAGGTTCACATTGTTTGAACAAAACTTCCCAGCACCACTTTGAGCAACAGCTTCAGGGTTTCTACTGAAAAATGGGGTGGCTTTTTTTTTTAGATTAAAAAAGTACTTTTTTTTTAATAGAACTACTTAATCCTTACTGCTGACAAGTAAGAATTTCTCAATCATGTAATACAATAGTAATACAGTGCTCAAGACAAGCAGCTATGAGCTAAAGTTATTTGCTATGAAAACTTACAAGTATTCCCCTACAAAAGTGAGCAAAAAGGCAGGGAAAACAAAAGGCAGAGCACTATTTTTGTCACGTCTGGAGACCCCACAGCAGGACAAGCCGCGGGGCCGAGAGGGCCCCTCCCACCAGCCCAGGCAGGAGCCCAGCAGCCCTGGGCACAGGCACAGCTTTGTCCCGCAGTGGCTGTTTCAGCCTCAGGCAGGGCCTTTAAGAACCTGATGGGGAACCAGCATGGCCCTACCATAGTAGAGATAAGAGAAGTGGGTGAGGGAGGGTCCACCAGTACCCCCAGGACCCAAAGCCTGCTCAGGTGCCCTAGCCTGCTGTAGGCTAGGCTGCAGCCCCACCTAGCAGGCTTTGCCTCTCCCCATACAGTAGTTGTCTTTGGTCTTGGGAGTCAAGAGGGAAGAAATAAGCACAGCCTAAGGCATGAGAAGGAACCGTACCAGTAATGACCTTGCAGCTATCCCTCCACAGCACCTCACCTGGTAGGTCCAACGTGTGTCTCCTCTCAGTCTGGGCCGTCCATATTTACAGCCTCTGGCTAAAAAGCACCAGGCAAAGGTTAGCTGGTACAACTGAGACAACAAAACCAAAACGACATGAAAACTCTCCAGCCTACATAGGGCTGTTATTCAGTGTTTCCTTTTGTATTGCCCACAACCAGCTGAAACCTGTCAGGGTAACGAGGCAGTACAAAGCCCAGGTGGCCCCAACCAGATTCACCTGGAGCATCCCCCAGATCTATGATCTTAGGAGCTGTATTTAATATCTGTCAGAAAACCTTGTTTCTTTCCTGAGCTGTAGTAGAGGGTTGGTGAGTTCTGGCTCAGCTGCAGTTGTTGCCTGGCTATGGAACACCTTTATTTCAGCTTGTCCTTGGCTCTGCCTGGTGGCTCTACCTGGCAATTGTTGGACCTGGCCTTGAACTCTGGTTTGATTTTTCTAGGCTTGATCTCACATTAACTTTACCACTATTATATTTTTTTATAACCTAAGCTTTTAGTTTGATATGGTTGCTTTTTGTTTGTATGGTCTCTTTTGTTTACATTACTGAGGGGAGAATGGGGACAAACCTGAGCTGGTGAGGCCCGTGCCCTATAGGCTGCAAGGTGCCTCTTAGCGCCAGACTTGCTTTCCCTTGAGCAGCAGCTAGACGCTTTCTGTTTTCTGGTAGTAAATTGCCGTACAGGCCCCATATTGCAGCGTGTTGTTTCCAGGTGTGGCTCAATAGAGCTATTCCTTAAATTATGGGAGCTTACCTGGGAGCCAGCTCTGCTATTATAACAGGAAAGTTATTTTGTTACTGCTTGGTTGGAGGAGGCTTGAAGGGAGGACTATATATTTATTCTGCTCTTTCATTTCTTTGAAATGAAAATTGTGTTACCACAGAGCAACATACTGTGGTAACACAAATTTTACTGAGTGTACTTATATATATATAGACTTTAAAAAAAGCCTCACAATTTCTATGTCCACCTTAACTTGCAATTTCAATTCTAATGACTGAGATCATCTCATGCATTTATACTACTCTACTAAGCTAGATAGCATGTGTTAATAATTGTAGGAAAAAAAAAATTGTATATCAAAGAACAATAAATGTGTATAAGACACTTGCTATGGGGATAGTCCAGACTGTCTCAATTACTGGTTATTGAAGTCTAGAATGTGATAAGTCAAAAAAGAAGCTATGGTATTACACCTCAAACAGGATAAATACTGAAATGGTTTTGAGGTAATTCTCAGAAAATACTCTACAGGCCTTGTTTGTGCAAGCGTATGCTGCAGCAGTAATACAGCATGCTCAGTACATAGATGTCTTACTAACACTGGTTCCTTCTGCTAGCACTTCTAATACATCTTGATTTTTAAAAGGGGACTTAAGAGTGTGTAACGTGCTCAATATACCCTGGCAACAAAATACTTTTGTATCTGAAGTACTTATTTGCTCAAGAAGATAAACTATAATTATATGCTAATACGTAATATGACCAAACATTCTGTAATATTGACACACACTCTATGCTGCATCAACGGTTGAACAAAAGTTTCAACTTACATCGATAAATAGCCTTCAGTTGTTTATAATGTACAGCAACAGATTTCTCTTATTACATTGGGCAGCAAGCCCTTACTAGTTTGTCCAAATGTTGTCCCAAGACTGCCAACCAGAGCTTTTCTGTGCGCTGTGTGTAGCTCTACAACATCTGCTTGGGCTAGCTTCAATATTAGCAAAAGTTAGTCCTGTGCCATTTTATTAAATTCTTCAAGGCAAGCCGTTAGCATTTTCTTCTAGACCAGATGGAGCTTAACATGATGTACTATTCCTCACATTTAAACCTCATCCATTTGATAGACTTTCCAGCATAATGACAAACATGTGAGACCCATTGTTATTTCTTCTGTGTTTGTTGCCGCTTTGGCCTGGCATGCTGTACCAGCTGGAGATGGAGCTGGTTAATAGAACCCAAAATGTTCTTCACTCCTCTGCACCAAACTGCTGGTTTTATACCAAAATTTACTTACTCAGGTAAGTGAACAACATAGCTGTAGTATTCAGCAGGGCTCCTTAGGGGCAGGTATGCTTACCTGAGCAAAGAGAAATAGATGATCTTTAAGGTTGCTTCCAACTCTAACTATTGTACAATCCTGAGAAGGATTTGGGCCTCTTTTAGCTTGCTTATGATGAGTTGGGTTAAAACTCTGCTTTGGACTTTGTCTTCGTCATAGCCCCAAACTTAGATCCCTTGGCTACTTAGTGCTGTTAGAGACTAATTCAGTCACAAAGGAACATTTTAGCTTGACCATAATTGTTTTCTGCCTCTGAAATTTCATGCAGTTGACAGAAATGTGGCTTGGGCTGTGGTTTCTGGCCAGGTAGAGAATCAGGCAAGCAATTGTTAATCTTGGATTTTCACAGGCTGAAACATACCTCCTTGTTTAATATTGAACACTTCTTGTAACTGCAAATATATAAAGTGTATACGCAAGTTCTGCTCTCATGTGTTGAGTCTGGAAAAAAGTACCATTTCGAGTGCAAGCAGTTCCCATGTGCATCAGACTGGGTGAGAGCAGGATGTGCCCATTTAACTTCTTCTGCTGACACCTGTCATCTTGCAGCTCTTAGTGAGTGCAAAGTGTGGGAAGGGAGGGTCCTCTTAGTCTCACTAAGCTAATATCTGAGAGGTTTTGGACTAACGTTTTCAACCTCTGTCCACTGAACCAAGTTTGGGCCTGCCTCGCATTTTGTGCACCTCAGTGAAAGTAAGAGAATGTTCTCAGGCCGGAGTGAGCATCAGAGCAGGCTTTCTTCTGCCATGTAAAACAGAAAATGCACATTGGAGAGAGACCGATTATACCACTTCAGACTAATAGAGGTCACTTTAGCCTTGAACAGATTAAAGCTAAAATTTTTGAGGTGACAGGTTTATCATTAAGAGACCGGAAAATGTCATACAGCCATAACTGTAGCAGTGGCATTCTTTAATTTTTAGAATTAATCTGATAATTTTAATGGATTTTAGAATGTTAACCTGGTATTTATATCTCAGGGCACACTTTCTGTGAGAAGGCAGAAATATGGTACCTTATTTGTCCAAAGTGGCCGCCTTTGTGTTAACTTGGAGTTTACTTGGTGACTCACCTTTGATAAATGAACACCAGGAAACTCTTGCAATACCTTTCTGTTCCAGAAATGTCAGCTGCAATTTTTTTTATAGATTCAGAAGCCCTAAATTATATTGCACTTTCTGCCTGGTAAATAATTGATATATGCCTGATAAAGCAAATGGAGCAGGGAGATTTCTGTTGCATGACTTTTCAGTCTGCTGGATATTTTCTCGGGTTTTGGCAATTCTAAACCAATTAAGAAATATGTACTCACTATGAGCTCAAGCAAGTCATACATTCCACACATGAAAGAAAATTAATTATACTCTCAGAATGAAGCAATTCGGAGGGTTAATCTGCCATTGTGAGTCTCATGATTTTGAAAAACCAGTAGACCACAAAAACTTTAACAGGATTTTCAATTTTTCCTAACATTTATCGAGACTTTGTTTGTGTTATGTAAATAAAATAAACATTGGAAGAATCAACTTGCAGCTAATCTAAATTCTGAAATGTGTTATATATTGTGTCCTTAATCCGGTAACAACAATGAAATTATTCCCTTAGTTTTTTAGTACTGTTGCTGTAAAACTGAGATACTTATTTGCCCTTGCAGTATAAGGTGACATCAAAAGGGTAAATGGATGCCCTCTGTAGAAGATCTACCTATTGCTATATCTACAATAGAAGTGTTAAATGCTTTTGAGTGCCACAGTCAGTACACCTGTACAGTTTCACCACCTCTTCTTTTCTGTTTGTAAAATGTATTGTGGAATTTAGACTCAACACAGATCTCCAGCCTTGTAATGCCAGCAGTTAAATCTGAGAGAATTGCTTCTACATTAAAAAATATTGTAGAATTAAACAGTAGTATAAAATGCACTGTTGCCATCTTAAAATGCAGGACTGGACAATACTAAATATATGCTGGTCTGGAACCCAGTTCTGTTGGTCTTAAATCTTGCAAAATTTCTGTTTCTTTAACAGACTTCGGAGAAATTAATGTGTATGTTGCTCAGACTGGATAGGAAATGATAATGTGCCATTCCAGCACTTCCCAGAATGTTAGTGTCATTTGTTGTGTGCTGCCAGAGGGATCTGAGGAAACTCCCTGGGACCAAGACTTCTCAATCCCCATACTTCTGTGACATTTGCACAGGAATCTTGTGCCTCTACTCAAGTATTCCCAGCACTGTAGATACATTCCCTTTTTTTATCTAAAATAAGGTATTCTGGGATATATATGTGGTAACCTGAAAACTCAAATGATGGTGGCTGTGAAAAGCCTTTGTAGTTTCCACCCTCATTTCAAAGTACCTCATTTAAAACAATTATTAAACTACATGTAATGGGATTTTCAAGTGAACCTTACATATTAATATCAAGTGCTGAATCCTACAATTATTTTCCTAATTCTACTTCATTTTCATTCATCCTCAGTCTTCACTAATCCAAATCTATGTTATTTGGAGTGAGTGTGCACATTAAGAGCTATCCTCACAAAATAAAAGAAAATGCTGTACCGATTCAATTGTCATTCACGCTACTGAAAATGTGGTGATTAGAGTAAATGCGGTGATGACAATTTAGAAAAAAATCATCCAGTTTCATCACAAAAACAATAAAATCAGAAGATTTTTATTTTTTTATATGAAGTCTCAGCTTTGTCAGGTCAATAAGATCTGAAGATTTTTTTTTTATATATGAAGTCTTAGCTTTGTCAGGTATTTACATGTTATGCGTAACTATATGAGTTATGTCTGATGTGATAAATAATCTCCATGGATTATATTATTAATTAAGATCGATAAAATTCGCTTACAGGTTTGTTGTGGTTTTTTATATGGGGTCAGGTTCTCAGCAATGTAATAAAAATGTTCATTAGTGATCTTCTGATTATTATCACTTTCAAAATCCACCTTAGATACATGCCCATGTAATAATGCCAAAGGGCATAATCAGTCACTTAAAAAGGGCAGTCACATTAAAATTTTCTCTGAAATTTGAACAAATACTTCAATAAAAATGTTTTCTGCTGTTCCCTCATCTCTAGACATCCACATATTTAGAAGTGGTAAAAAGATGCTCAATGCTAAGCATTGTGCTATATTATCTGTTTCTGTATTGAGTTAGTTTGAATTTATAGTAAGGTAGTTTCGTTCATTTTTGGAAGCCAAGATTTTTCTTATCTTATTTCATAGAATCCATCTTTCTGAAGTGTTACCATGTAGTCTGTTCTGAAATGGCTAACATTATATAAAGTCAAAAAGCATAAGTCCCATATTTCTTTTGGTGGGTTTTGTGGGTTTTTTTTCAGGCAAATTAAAAAAAAAAAATCTTCAAATAGTTAAGCCAATGATATCTTTATATCTTTGCCAAATGTGCTAAACTTTCCTTTTCTCTGTATAGATATGCAAAGATGTGGTCTTGCTGCTAGTGGTATTTGCTCTGTGGGAAAGAAGCTGAAATAATGTTCTAAACGCAAATAGAGTACAGATGACTTGGGCCCTTTGAAAATAACTCTCTGTATTGATTCACTTCAGGAATAAAAGCCTATAGGACTGATTGAAAGTCAGCCACGAGTACAGAGGAACCACTACAGATTTTTGTTGCACAAGTGACTTGAAGGCTCTAATAAATGTCAGATGCAGATAGCAGGTAGAGAGAAATACCCAGTAGCTGTGTATTCCCCCCCACCCCCAAAGCTTTTTTATTCCAGCTCCTGAAGACATTCAATTTAGTTTAAAATACCCTCATCCTTTGGTAGATGAGGATTTTGTTAGTGACAATGAAATAATTGTTTAATGAAGTGATCATCTAAATGAGATGAAAAGAGAATGATAAAAAACATTTTAAGAAGATTTTTACCAGTGTTAAGGGGTAGGTATTTGCATTGCTTAAATACAGCCAGGAAATTACATACCTTGGTTCCTTTACATACCCCTAATGGGGAAAAGTGGTTTTTTTTTAAAAAGATGTAGTGTGAACCTAATTGTCCGACTCACCACTTGAGAGAGCACATTGTCTCCAAAGCATTTTGTAGAAACGTTAATTCATCTTAGTTAATATTTAGTATGAAATCGTATCTTTTTAAGTTACCATTGCTAACCACTTGCTGGTGCATCTGCTTTTCACAACATGGGCACAGTTAAAAGCTATCTATACCATTTCACAGTGTAGGCATATACACTGGTGGGACCTTCATATTTATGCCCAACTGTGTCGGGTTGAAAGACTGCCAAATATTAGTGACTGCACATAAACATAATAACCACTGCTTAAAAAAAGTCTGATTAAGGTAAAATACTTTTCAGCAATCCACATAGCTCTCTACAGGGAACTTAAGGTCAAGAATGCAGCACAAGACGAAGACTTAGGAGGAGATGACTATAAAAGGAGACATGGTGTAATTTTTGTGTGGCTGAATTTAGGAAGATAAGGTTTCCTGCTTCTCTGAGTCAAATTCGATTGAGAAGATTTTAATTTTTTTCATGATCACGTTCAATTTAGGACCTTACATAAAAGGCTGAGAACATCGTCAATTCATCCCTGACCTGGATGATTGGTAGACAGTATCATACCTGTGTGTACTGCTGGCTTTCTTGCAGGGGGAGGCTGAAAGTCAGGCATTAGTTCATCTGATTTTAAACAAATACCTGTTTAATACAGCAATGTTATGTGCCCAGCATCGTATCATCTAGATACCCTAAGAGTAGATATTAAATTTACCAGATTTCTTTCAGGTTTTTGGCACAGTAGATGTTAGTGTTACAGACACATCAGCCAGTATTATAACGCCATAAAAGTTTACAGTACAAGCCCAGCTGAGAGAGGTTTTCAGATATAGCTTTTTTCCTCCTGTTTGTTTCTAGTTCCTGTTGACCACAGGGTGATGAACAGAGTAAGAGTGCCTGTTAATGTCTATATAGTTCTTAACCTACTAAAATCAATCCCGTAGCTCAGTTCAGTTCTTAAACTGACATCATAAAACCCATGTCAAATTCAACATCACTCGGGAGCCCAAGCATGGAGGTCTATCCACCGTTCTGCAAAAGCATCACTACTAATATACTTTACACTGTCAAATGACAGTTTTAGTAGTCACTTTGAATGTATGTGTATTATACATATATATGTATATTAATAATACATATTCATTATGCAAGCATGGAAATTGGAGTTTTTTCTCTTAAGAGTCAGTTGAGCTTCTTTAGAGCAAACTATGTACACAAGAAACAGTAACAAAGCTCAACATGCAGGCTGATTTAGCTTCTGTAGCAAATAAAAACTTGATTTAATAAAAGGATTTCAGTGGAGCAAAGCCTCATACTTGAATAGGCAGCAAAATCTGGCAATTTTTCCGGGATCGTTAACGAGGCTTGTAAGCAGTACTAGTGAACAGGAGTAAAAAAAAAAGAGATTGAAAGCTGGCTATTAAAGAAGGAAGTCTCTCAATCTTTCTGGCAAGGCAGGCTCTTTTGATTGCGTTATCTCCTTAGTCTGATGGAATTGCTGTAGACTGCTGAAGATCAAGGAGAAAAAAAAAATCCCAAGCCCAGGAACCCAGCATTAAACTCAGATCACAATTATGCATTTCAGCCAATGTTTGCAATTCTGCTGTCCCAAGGGAGAATATGGAAACCATCAATTTTCTACTTGCTAATGACCACTTTCAGACACTGATTTAGGAAGGGAAGACAAACAAGGTGCCTGAAGGTTATAATACTATTGGGGTACAGAAAAAAGTGGTGTTAATTTGCAAGAATATGAAACCTGTTACTTCATCAACAAAAGACAATGGAGCTAATGAAAACTTAACTGCTATTGTTACTGAAAGTCTGAGAACAGTGTAGATCCAAACCCAGTAAAGCCTGCTGTTAATATTCAGGGTGGACTTCAAAATCACAAGGAAAATTGGTGAATTCCTCTAGGAAGAGAAGCAAGACCTTAGGCAATGGAAATTCAAAATTCAAAGCAGATTAAAACAGATCTCCAACCTTAAGTGTGACCTGACAGTTTAGCTGCAGGTTAAAACTCAGAAGTTGTTAGGAAGATGAGAGCAATCCTGTGCTTCCTAAAGTGAAGCAGCTTCTCACAGTCTATTTTAAGTTAATGTTACAGAGAACAGTCAAAAGCTGCTGATTTAGGAAACTAAAGTAATGATGCATTTCTTGAAGTATTCATTTTGTTTTTAAGGGAAAGTTTTATTGTACCAGGTAGGCAATATTTGCAGTAAAATACTGCACTGAGTTGTTTCAAAGTCAGCCTATATCGTGCCTCCAGCAACTGGTAGCATTGGGTTTTTGTGGTCTGTAGCTCTAAGTGGCCACTGGTACCTTCAAAATCTCCACCCACAAAAGCAAGCAGCGCTTGCGCCTTTCTGAAAGGGTGTGGCTCCCATTTGTAAATAAGAAAAATACCTTTGGACAGAACTGTAAATGGTCTCACACTGGCATTATATGTTTCACCCCACAACAGGCATTAAGTTTTGAGCAGCAATTTTCCTGCTTGCAGCTCGCTGACAGATGACCAGCAGCTGAGAGGATAGGGTGTCTCATGGAAAAGGGATGGTAGTGGCAAGATTGAGAAGTGCCCTGATGGCATTTATCATCAATAAGGAACCAGTGGGGTGCTGCCAAATCATAAGTCTAAGAAGGAGTAAAAAGGGGGATAGCACGGATGAGGTGTGAATATCCCATTTTCTGCCTGTTACACAAAGTAGGAGAGCTTTATTTTTTGCTGTGAAATTCAGCGGGTAGCTCAGGGCATTCTGGAGCTACTCTAGCCACTAGGAAATGCTTAGAGGAACAGTTAGCAGCTAAAGAGCAAAAGCAACAACAATTGCTGATCGCTGTGCTGTTTCTGCAGTGATTGCAGAACAAGACACATTCTATGATGTGGCAACATTAGTAGGAAGTGATGTAACAGTGGTGTAAGATCAGGATCCCTGATAGACCTTACAGAAGGTATGACAGCATTTTGGCTAACCTCCATATTTTTGTAGAGTACTGGTTGGATGTTATTGAGAGAACACTGGCTTTATTCTTTCACAGGAGACTTTTTTATGTCTGTGTTCCTATTGATGTTTGAGAGAGGGCAGCTCGTGGGGGGAAATAAAAAATATATTGAAGGAGAGTCATGAAAGCTTTAAATGACAAATCTACTGCCCACCTATTGTACCTAGTTGGCTGACTAGTAACAACTGGGTTAAAATGATGGCAGGCAGAGGCCATCCTGAAACTGTTAGCTGCAGACTGAGAGAACAATTTAAGTAGCAAAATTACACCACCAATAATTACTGTCTGTGAAAGAGAGGGCAGTAGTCCTCTTTTCCTCCTCTTCTAACTGAGCACCTACATGTTTAGTAATTGCTTTATTAACACAGCATCGTTATTATCAGAATCTTGAGTACAGGCCTCTGATGAAGATAAAATATTGGAGATTTAATCTTTTTTGACAGTCCTCTGTCAGAGAGGATTCCCCTCCCTATCCATTTCTCATGAACAGTAATTTTGCTTAAAATTCAACACACAGATACCAAAGCTTTATTAAAATGTTTCTGCCTGAGCAGTGCAATAAAAAGCTGCAAAATGTAAGGCTGACAAAAGGAGAAGATCCATATAAGAGCCAGTGACAGTAATTGTCAGGTATAACAAGGATGAAGTGTTATATATTATGTTCCCCATCTCTGTTTTCCAAAGAAAGTAATAATCTCTCTGGGGGTTTATTGTATAATTCTGAAGACATAGCCTTGTTTTTGTAAGTCGGGGATCATTACATTTATTTATTTTTACCGTAAATTCTTAAGAGAGTTCTCAGAACCATTTTTATCTCTGACAAAATATAGCAATATAAATTAAATGCCTGTGATGTATGGTGTTCTGTGGTTATAGCAAGAATGAGTTGTTCTTGTATAATTTAATTTTCACATCACAGGTTTTGTCACAAGTGTGATGTTCCCATATTTGGATACATGGTTTAGTTTAGGAAAGACAACAGTACACATCAGCGCTTTCACCTTCTGATATTCTTGTATTTGTTTTCTCTCAGAATTATCATCTTCCTGAAGTTTACCCACAGAAAATTAGACTAAATGCAGTAATATTCTGAAAAATGTATTACATGGGAGAGCACCTTGCTTATGATGTGTCAGATATTAAAATAATGAAGCTACCTTCCTTAACCAAGGCTGTGCCACTGTATTTCAATGCAAACAAACCTTGTTCGTTAGACTGATACAGCAAGTGTGAAACTGCTTCAAAGCAGTTGTAGTTTTTCTTTGTTATTTTCAAGGAGGAAATAGGTTTTCCTACCCTTACCCTGAATAACACCAAAGACCATGAGTGCATCCACTGATCTCTCATTTGTAGTTTCCCATTGAGTGTTACTGTGCTGAGGTGTTATGAGAGACATACAAGCTGGTACTGCAGGGCAGCTGATAAAAGCTAAGCCTTCACTCATGCTTATTTCCCTTATAACTTGTAGCAGCAGGCAAAGGGGCTGCTGTTTTTCAAAGTTTTAAATTTTGAATGTCTGCCTTTGATGACACATGCACAGATGTTTTTGTAACTAGGAAAGATTTTAAATATTTTTTCTGTTTCTTTTTTACCTTTCTTGGAAAAAAATTGCCATCTGAGAAGCAGACTTCTGTTTAAATGCAGCACCTGAAAAGTGAAACATATGCAACACCAGATGGGCTGGCCAGTTTCTTTGGCAGATGTTTCATCTGTTTTCTGCCTGACTTTTTATATTTACTGTATCTGCTATTCCTTGGCCATTATGTCCTACATTTGCAGTTTTTAACAATGAATGTACTAACCTTAATTAAATTCTCTCTCTTAAGCCAGGTCCAAATTGGTTCATATGGATTTTCTCAATATGCATACAAATACAAATAATACAAATTAAAGAAATTCATTCTAAAAAGTATCAGTCACCTTTGCAAATGTCTAATACTTGCATTTCTTTTAAGTACATTGACTTCAGTACAAGGCAACACAGCCCTGTGGTGAATGAGTTTGAAAAATCCCAATAATATCAATTTCCATTTTTCGTAAGAGATTTAAACATCAGTTCACAATCCACGTTCTCATGCACATTTTGAACATTCACTGTCAGTGCACCCATCTGTAAGTCAAATACTGGTTAAAGGCCAACTTTTATACTGTCTGATAATTTGACAAGTATAGTGTTATTTACAATCTTGACATCCAAAGAAAAGTGGTTTACTGGTAAAGCAAGAAATGCTGAACATACAAAACCACACAATTCATAGGTATTTATGTCATGACTTTGATAAAATAGATCAACCAAAAATTAAACAGTACTAAGGCAGCTGGAGGAAAATAAAAAAATAAAATAAAATTTAAAAAAACCCACAACTTTATTAACATTTATTAACACTACTGTAGCTGTTATATGGCAATAATGTAGAATTGCAGGAAAATGAGCCAATGACACTAACCCTTTGAGTGCGGCCATCCAGCCAGTTCCTTATCCAGCGAGTGGTCCATCCATCAAACCCATGACTTTCCACTTTGGAGATTAGGATGTCATGCAGGACAATGTCAAATTATTTGCTTAAGTCCAGGTAGATGATGCCTGTTGCTCTGCCTTTATCCACCAAGTTTGTGACAGTATTGTAGAAGGCCATTCAATTGTTTGTAAATTGTCAGGCAGGATTTGCACTTGTTGGCTGTGTCCAATCACCTCCTTATTTTCTATGTGGCTTAGCAATTTTTTAGGATCTACTTTGCAAATGACATTTGGTGTTCTGTCTCTTAGTTGTATGTTTTTCAAGTATATGAACCTATTGAAAATAAGCACAAAATTTAGAATATCAAATTACCATAATTTCTTTATTCACTTTACACAATATATTTTTCAAGCATTGGAATCAAAATATATGGGGATCATATTGTAGGATTAATGTAGCAGTGTATAACCAGTTTTGTATGTTTAAATCGGTATATGTTGTCTCTTTGTTTCACTGAGTTATACTGGCATCAAGTTGATATAATGTAGCAGTGGATTTAGCTCAGATGTTATACACAGTTTATTGTGACTTTATGCTAGATAAAAATAAGGGAATTGAAACATTTATGTTCAGAAGAAAAAATACTCAACTCTGATAAAATGAAACTCAGCAACTTTACTTTAGTAGGAAAGCATTTGTTCCTTTCAAAAATGTCAAAAAGTAAATTACACTTAATTAATCAAACTGAGTGATTCCCAATTAGTTTCCTACAGTTCTTCTATGACAGCTCTTCCATTATTACAGTGTGAAAACAATAAGCAAAAGAGAATGATAATACATAATAACCTGAAGAAATAAAAATGTAATACCTTCATAAAATCTTCTCTCTCTTCCTTAAGCTCTGAATGATTACTTACATAGAAATCCAAATTTAGATTTGTGTGCACAGCCCAAGTAACATCTATTCAGAATGCCTCTGGCAGCTTCCACAAATGAAGGAACTGTCAGGTAGTGACATGGAGTTCTTCCTTGCACCTGTGAGATGCTGTAGGAAGGGAAAGTTAAAACACTATTCATTTTAACTAAAATCTTAATTTAAATGTGTTCTAATTTCCCAAAGCAAAACCATCTTCAGGATGGAATTCTGTTCTTGTTCATGTTCATCCTGTTCTCACTCAGTGTTGTTAAAGTCAGTGAAGTTACAGAAATTGACCCTCCATATTTTACTATCTCTCCTGTAAGAAATTGAGATATTCAATCTGAGATAACAAAACCAGCCAGGAAGTAAAAACATCACTCATGAAAGTCAGTACTTCCCCAAATGTTGAAGCTTAAAAAAATAGATTGGCAATATGGGGTCCGTTTTTCTACTGCATAAATTAAATTTTTAGTTATTCTTTGTAGAATGTCAGCTCTGTCACTGTAGGAAAAACATTTCCAGAAAGAAGCACTGTAGTTTCTTTCTGTGTCAAATGTTACTGGTGTCTCCCACGTGTGAAGATCACTGATGCACTCATTCTCAATTGCATCTTCCAGATTTTGAGACCCCTGCAGATTTTTTTGCAAGTGCTTCAGCAAATGATGAGCAGAAATCAGTTTATTTGTTTTAAATAGTATAGTGTGCTATTATAATTTCTTGCATTTACGATTTATTTTTCAAAAAGCAAAGACAAAGTAATTCTCAGCAGTTCTGACTTGCTTTTCTCTGCTTTTATTCTTTTAAAAAAGGAAACTAAAAATTATTCTATCTTGAATATAGCCTATCTGCAGAGTATTGCTGATTCTCAATGCTTAATCATTGCTGCCTTAACCTTTAGCTGATTTTAACAGAAGCATCCTTTGCACTATTGTTCTGGTTCCTGTGCTGGAACAGTTAATTACTATATGGACTGCGTATGTGCTTGCAACCAAAATCTCATCTAAAAGTAGCATCTGGAAATTCAACTTGCTTGCTTTCTTATTTTGTTCCCTTTACAGGAAATCTTTTCTATCATACCCAAATGTGCAGGCAACTTTGAAATCTCTGTATCGACAGCTGCTAAGTCTGGGGAGGAGGCTGCCAAAAAGACGTGCATTGTAAGACATGCACAGCTTCCTCACTAACCACAGCTCCTTGCTGAACAGTGTCTCCCCATGGAACAAAACAGAAAAATGTGAAAGATTATTTGGGAGAAAATGGACAAGAGAGGGCATATGGGGCAACCTCGTGGTTACCAGAGAAAATATTTCACAAATGGTGAAGAGATGGTAAAATTTCTGTAAAGTTTCTCAGGATTGCTCGTAACACCTCAGCAAGTTTGCTGACAACACCAAGCTTGGTGGCACAGTCGACACGCTGGAGGGAAGGGATGCCATCCAGAGGGACCTGGACAGGCTTGAGAGGTGGGCTAGTGCAAATGGCATGAAGTTCAGTCAAGCCAAGTGCAAGATCCTGCACCTGGGACATGGCAATTCCAAGCACAAATACAGTTTGGGCAGAGAGTGGCTGGAGAGCAGCCCTGAGGAGAAGGACTTGGGAGTGCTTATGGATGAGAAGCTCAACAAGAGCCAGCAGTGCGCACTGGCAGCCCAGAAAGCCAGCCTCATGCTGAGCTGCATCAAAAGAAGTGACCAGCAGGTCAAGGGAGGTGATTCTGCCCCTCTACTCTGCGCTCATGAGACCCCACCTGGAGTACTGTGTCCAGCTCTGGAGTTCTCAACTTAGAAAGGACATAGAACTGTTGCAATGGGTCCAGACGAGGGCCACAAAGATGATTGGAGGGATGGAGCACATCTCCTATGAGGACAGGCTGAGAGAGCTGGGGCTGTTCAGCCTGGAGAAGAGAAGGCTCTGGGGAGACCTTCTAGCAGCCTTCCAGTATCTGAAGGGAGCCTATAGGGGAGCTGGAGAGGGACTCTTTGTCAGGAAGCGTAGTGATAGGACAAGGGGTAATGGTTTTAAACTAGAAGAGGGGA
>VZRU01016162.1:559160-576640 GCA_013398155.1 Pedionomus torquatus | reverse complement strand
TTTAAGGCCAGGCTTGATGGGGTTTTGAGCAACCTGCTCTAGTGGGAGGTGTTCCTGCCCAAGGCAGGGGGGTCGGAACTCTTCAAGGTCCCTTCCAACTCTAACAATTCTATGATTCTATGAGCACAGTAATAGTTATTTGCGGCTTCTCTCTGTATTTGCTATCATCTCTCTACTCAAGGATAAGTATCAAAACCATGGTAATAGAAGTTGTCTAAAATTTTCAGCATTGGGATTTTTAAAATTACCAGCTCATCCTAGGATGGGACAACTTAGGTACTTTTTCCTAAAGAACAAAATGCTATCCAGTCAGACTGTGAACAGGCAGGCAACAGCAAAAGCAGAGGAAACAGCAGTGGCACATCGCTCCCAAAAGCTGAGGAGCACCTTGCAAATTATGTGTCAGGACCCCCTTTCAGATGGGAAATAGAACATTTATGGTGAGAGGCAGAAATATGAGTGAGTTGAGCCAACAAAAATAATCTGAAATGTTCAGTGAAAAAAACATGTATGTAATGTTTGTAAAACATTAGCTTTTGACCATTACATGAGCCACGTTCAATAACAACACCCTTCAGTCTCCAAGCTAAAAAAGATACAAAGCGATGATGGCTGCATTTTACTATAAAATTTGTTTGCACTCCAACACAGTGATTGTTTGCAAGGCTGAGGTAGTTCTGTACATTAGTTTTTCCTGCTTGCAAACATTAAGAGAAGCATATTTGACAAACATAGGTTCAAACTGGTAATAAGAATTACCGTCAGTCTCAAAGGAGAACTGCCAAGAACGAGGATTTCTGCGAAATTTGGGTGAGCCACTCCTGCCACTTTTGCACTGAACATGTTAGTAGCAAAGTGTGATCAGACAGTAGCAAGATCAGTCCTTTCAAGGGTTATGAGCCAGGAGGAAAGTAACAAGTGTTGCAAAAGAAATGGCCTCAAGTTGCTCCAGGGGAGGTTTGGATTGGATAGTGGGAAAAATTTCTACATTGAAAGGTCAGTGATTGGCACAGGCTGCCCAGAGAAGTGGTTGACTCACCATCCCTGGAGGTATTTAAAAGACATGTAGACATGGTGCTTCGGGAAATGGTTTAGTGGTGGACTTGTCAGTATTAGGTTTAAGGTTAAACTCAGTGATCTTAAGGGTCTTTTCCAACCTAAGTGATTCTATGATTCTGTGCAGCATGATGATCTTTCTGTGCTTAAGTGAGTGAGTTGGAAGCTTCTCAGGCAGGAGACAGAAGAGAGTAACCTGAAGTTTCATTTTTATGGCTCCAAGTCTGACACTGAGGTATCTTTTCATCTAACAGGCAAAATCACAGCAAGAATTTGGAGACAAATTCAAGAGTAGTAAAAGTTTATACTTAATTATTAATAAATAATGAGAACAACCAGCTTCCAAAACCTGTTTACAAGGCATAAGTGTTTCATCTTTGGGAGACTGTAAGACTGGGCTTCTTTCAGACCCGGATATTCCTGATAGTATTCTCTATGAAAATCTTTATTCTGAAACATAAATACCTTTTGGTATTTATGTTTCACATCTTAAGCATAGAAGTATTCTTCTGTTTCATACTTTGTAATGCAGCTTGCCAAGGTTGTTTAAACTGCATCTCAGTGTTCAAAATATTTGATTACCCTAAGCGGTCACAGATCTTCCCAACTGATAGGAAATCTCTGCTTTCCCCGAGGAGTTCATGGAGCCAAAGGTGTCATGGTGCAACTATATGGGCTACCTGGAGTCCAGAAAGGTGTGACTTACCTGCAACCATCTTAAAATGGACTGCAAGTTAATATTGTCATGAGGCCTCTTTAGCCTGGTATTCCTTGCTCCTGCTCTCTTCCACTGGCCCCAGGAAGTGGGGAAACCCCTTTCATAAAGTGTCTTTATTATGTGAAGTTGTTAAAAAGGTCTTTATGGCTGATGGGCTGAGCCCTATTAATAAAAACGTGAATTGTTTCAAACACTTAAGCCTGAAAACTCTTTTTAAGTGTGGTTTTAGTTAGCAAACACAGTGTAAAGCAAGGTGTTAGCCCTACATTCTGCAAAAAAACAGGTATGGGCCTTAATGCAACAGTGTCTGTTGGGGAGCTGGCCAATTTGGGCAAGCATAGTTTTGTTGCCTTCCCCTCTGCCACTGGTCGAGGATGTGTTGAGAAACGATTTTTCAGTAAACAAGCTGACAGCTTTGGGAATGATTTTATTCTCTGAGATCTATAACCACTAAGCAGATCAAATATAATTCCTCAGAACAAGCGGAGAATGATTTAAGAAGCAGAAAATACTATTAAACTCCTGATGCCACTAGAATTTCTAGAAGCCATCACAGAAACAGCAGTAAGCAGGAAAGGGACACAGTAAACATCATCAGTCTGAAGAGCTCCTGCAGCTCTTTCTGGGTCATCCAAAGCCAGCGGCAATGTATGGCTTTCAGGGTTGAGCATAAAAGATTTAGCTGAGTTTCCATTTTTACATTTTGAATACATTTCATTGCAATGATAGGCTTGAAAATGTAAAGTGGTCATGAACACTCAAGGTTTATCATGGATTTGACCTAATTATCAGTTAATCCAAATCCCTACTAGCAGCTAAAAGTTAGGATCCTGGGGATGAAAAATCCTACACAGCATCCTCAGTGTGTTTAATAGGGATGGTTTCTTCGTTCAGCTGAAGATCATGTCGAGTTCTCCATCTGACTTAGAAAGGAGGCAGACCTGGTGCAGCCATGTATTTCTACTGCAGTTTAATCAAGTCATGCAGGGCCAGATGGCCACAAGTGGTCACTGTTTTGAGTACTCAACATTAAATAAAAAGACTGAAAACAGTTATCATCTGTTCCAAACAAAAAATCTGACAGAAGTGGAGTCAAACTTGCAGGATGCTGAAAGCTTTGACCTTCATCTAGAAAAACACTTTGGCTACCAAAGTAGCGTGACGCACACAACAGCATCTAGTAACTGCTCACTTAAACTGGCGGATATGCTTTTAGGGTGAACAGGCAGAGAATTCTGCTTTGTTGTTTCTGATTATATTAATTATGATTGTCCTCTTTGCAATAATGCATTAGGCAAGACTATTCGAGAAATGCTGCTTTGCTTTAAAGAAAAGTTTAAAAAAAACCAAACGCTAAAATGGAGGTGGGGCAAAGTTTGCCAAGTTAACTAAGGTCTTGGTATTTGGAAGAACTAATGTTCATCATCTGAAGGCCCCTAATAGTTGCCTCCTATTATCCTGTCAAGTATAAGTAACAGTATTAGTGAAAGTAATTTGATTCTAAAATACATAATTCCCTTGAAGATCTCAGCGTATGTCTCAAAAAAAAGTAAGTTTTAAAACTTTAACATATGCATTAGGTAATAAGGATCTTTAGAGTTTTTAAGTGGAGGAAGTGTGTAACAATTTTGCAGTCTGCTGCGCAAACATTGCTTGTAAATGGTTGCAGTTGGCATTGCAATTAATTTTCATTTAACTAAAGACAGTGAGGCAAACATTAAGGATCCATCGCTGGACTGCAAGCCATCTTTCCCTGGTTTTCCTTGGTTTCTGGGACTTTGTGGAATTAGTTTTCTCTTTTCCACTGCAAGGTTGCAGATGTCCTTGAGATATATTTTATAGAACATACATTTTCTGAAAAAAAATTACTTCCCTTTTTTCAAGGAAAATTTGCAAAAATTGTTAATTTTTTCTCAAAACTGGAAGAAGATCTTGATTTCAGGTGGCTCTCCTAAATGGAAACAGTTTGCTTATAGTACCTAATCAAATACATTTATTCAGCCAGACGACTTGAACTTTCGCAAGGCTCAGCAGGCAATGCTTTGTGGTCTCATTTTCCCATATGCCTGAAGCTTCCTTGCCAAACTATCCCCACCTATGAAAGAAAATTTCAGTTCAGAACCATGTCCTTATTTCTTAACTATGTTGCTTTCTGACCACTTTTTTCTCATGAACATTAAACTTTGCCCTGAGACTGAAAGACAAACATACAAAAACATTAATTTGTATGTGACATTGGTTTTGGGTGTTCTGAGTTTGGAGTCCAGCAGCATGTGCTGAGTTACAGAACTCGCAGTGTGCTGTGTCAAAAGTCTTACAACACTACAACTGCTTTTTTCTTTGTGGAGTCTATAATCTTTAGCACTGTTTAATTTTAGTATATCTGTTTATAAAGTTATTTAGAACCTGATAACAAAACCTATGAGCTTAAGCCAGTTTTCAAAGAGCCTAATGGAAAAAGTAGAGGTAGGACTTGTGAACTAAATCATCCATGGCAAGTGATCATTTAATTTCATTTTATTCTGGTTCTGATGCCTAGGAGCTTTGAGCATGAGAGAATTTGACAACAGTTTTATCATGACCTAGGCCAGAACAGTAGGCTATAGCCATTGCTAATGGGAACCATTAACAAGAACTGCATGATTTTGGCACAAGCAGACTGAGTTGTTGTATTCAAAAGAGATAATGTCTGAAATTAATTCCTTATCATAGAATGGGATTCTGTCTTAGTCTATAAAGACACAGCGTGGTAGCAGTAAGATAGCTGGGCTGTTTTTCAGTACACTAGTACTTACTTATAGACACCTACACAAAAGCACATCAGGTATAACTACAGAGCTAGGCAATCAAATTACAATGCTCAGTTTATAGTCAGTTGTGCAAACTGAATTCTTTCCTACTCATTTTATCCAGTTGTCCTTGCCATGACAGTAGTGCCAGCAGGCTATGGAGTTTCTGGCTGCATTCATACAAACTCAAATCTGTCGTCATCTTCTACTGCTATTATGGAAGACTGTCCAAGTTTCCCTCTCCTGATATCCAGCAAAGACAGAATAACACAGAGTCCCAGCAGTCTGCAAAGTGATTAAACATGGAGAGAATTTCTTGGATCAAATATAAGCAAGATACTTTGCAATAACCTTTCAAAAGGCAAGCTGTTAGGAGACCTAAAATGCTCAAAATATCCTTGAAAGTCATAGCATTAAGCATGGAAGGAAAGTTTAAAATAATTTTGATTAGATCTAGAACTGCCACATGGAAAATGTAGTACTCAGATACTACCCCACCATACAGAGTACTGAAAACAGAGTATCCAAGGAACCTTTTCATAAGTCTGGGGTCTAAAATGCCCCTCTCCAAAGATGAAAGCTTTGGGCAGGAATTAAACTATTGGATATTTCTGACGTACAAACCAAGTACTAGATAATGCAAAAGATAAAGAAGAGAGAAACAGGAAAGATTAAAGGTTTGGAACAATATGCTAGTCTGTGCTTAGGAGATAATAATTTCAGAAAGACTACTAAAAGAAATGTTAAAAAAGTGGATTTATTTTTGTTCTGTCCCTCTTTTAGAGAGCACCTAATTCTTTCAATTAGTTGATTTGAATGGCAGTTGTAGACAGCTAATGAGCTACAGATGTCCAACTCTGTAAGCTGCAGTCAGGAAAACATGGCTTATTTATCAGTACTTTACAAGGGGAAAAAAAACACTGAAAACTTTTATCTGTTCTTTTTTATTTCTGTTCAGTTCCTTCTAACTTTGCAAAAATCTTTAGCTCCATCTTCAGAGCAGTAATGTGTATGCACCTTCTAACCAGAGAGGTGGAAATCTGTTAAGGATTTAGCAACACACTGGAAAGTAACACAGCACAAACGCTTTGAAATATATTTGAAAATGAAAGAATTTAAATCAAGTATGAGGCAGAAAACTTTAAAATACACCACTTCCCATGGACTGATCCTGATTCTGGCAGTTAACTTGTGCTAAATTGGTTTGAGGAGTTCTCATATGACTTAAAGATACGTGTGTGTAAATCATTTCCTGAACAGGTGTACGTTTTACCAACATGCACATAAAATGTCAGTGAAAACCTCTTGGCTGGGATTGAGGGGAAAGAGTAGGGAGTGTAGTGAAAAACAGTCATCTGTTTAACTCAGTAAATTACAGGGTACTGAGCTGAGTGGCTTAAAGCTGCTGCTGAAAGTTGACACTCAGCTGTTGATAGCAGAGGCTGAATACTTAGGAGCTTGCTGCGTTTGAAAATAGGAAAGCCATCATTTGGCTGAATTAATGGGCCTGTTGTCAGCTGCATGACAGCTGGGTTATACAGTGATAAAGCTAAGGAAGTCAGAAAAGTATAGAATAAAGAAAAGTAGAAAAGTATAGAATAACCTGATTCTCATCTAAGAGTATGGTTTCTTTAAATGTCGCTACTTTAAAGAAATTTCATCACTTGGCTCTAAATGTCAAGTCCGCTTTTGGTAATGGCTTCTTTTTTGTTTTTTTTTTTTGCCATCCCACCAGTACAGCTTCCATCTGAGATCAGGTGGAGATATGGCCTGTGCTACAGAAAACATTGCATTTCCCTGAATCGTCAGGGAACGTGAGCAAGTTTGAGTTTATTACTATTTAAATTATTCAGTTTGCAGTGTTTTCAGAACCTGTGTCAAGCAAGTAACTCTTGCAGCTCAGTAATCAGTTTGGAATCTAGTTTAACCACATGGGTGTTGGAAAACAGACTTAAATCCTTACAGGCTTGATGTAAACATATACATTCAGTTTAATATGCTTCGAATCCAACTTCATTAGAACAGACTTCCTCTTCTCAAATTCAGCAAAGTATCTCAAACTGTAATTAAAATGACACTGATGTTAAAACCCCAGAACGTTAATGTTTGCATTGTTTTTTTCAATAAAGGCAAATTAAAGCAAATTTAAGTTTTAATAATAGCTAGGGGAATAGTACTGAAGACAATTGAAATGAAGCTGGACACATTATGTTCAAGACAAGTGTCCCGAAGCAGCCCTAAAAAATTGCCAATTGTCTCCTTTCTGCAAAATGTAATTCTTTCAGTCTTAGGAAGATGCATGTTGCCTTGGAGTTTGCTTATGATCTCTGCACCTCTCCCTCAAGATCAGGCTATAAAAAGAATAATGCCTATGAACTTGCTTTTGCTCCCACTGATGGGCTGTGCAAAGAATGTTTGGACTGGTTCAATCAAACATTAAAAACAGTTAAAACTGTAATCTTCTTGTGAGCTACCTATTAAAATCGAGTCATGACATGCCTGTTGCTACTGACCTTCCTTCATGGGTTACAAACAGCATGTTCAGTGCAGCTGGGACTTTATTCTTTACCTGTCAAATACAAGTCTGCCTAAGAATGTAAACACAGAGGAAGGGGTTGAACCTCACTGCACTAAGTAAATAGTTAAAATAGAAAGTGTAGGAGGAATGTGTGTGATGTGTTAAAACAGCAGGAGCTCTGATAGATCAAATCCTACTCTCTGTAGATGCTGGATTGTACCAGATACTGTAGGGACTACATTAACTCATTCCTAAAAGTAGGCAATAACCCCACCAAGGAAAAAAGGCAGTAGATGTGGGAGCTCTCCTCTGGTTACCAAAAAGACAAGTGTTTTTGAAAAAAAAGATCTCCTCCGCCAGTAATTTGGGGAACTTAAGGTCATACCTTGGAGGTCACCTTTCACAGCTATGAAAGAGAAAATTTTAATAAGAAATAGAGCTTCTCTCACAGTCCTACACTGACATGAAGAAAAGGCACCACCTCTTAGGAAAACACAAATTCATATGAAATGAGCACGTAATGCTGATAGGCTTCAGGCAATTGCCTTCCCTGATACTGAAGTCAAGCCATCTAGACTGTCCTAGGCTGCAGAGAAAGCATTTCCCAGGATCTGTTCATTCTCATCTCCTGCTAAGATTCTGTACACAGTACAAGTGTGTGTAGTAACGGCCCTTCAAAAATGCCTAGAAACCTGAAATAAAGCAACTCTTGCCATATGTAAAACTTATTAAAGGAAATAAGGATGATTGAAACAATGGTCAGCTAGGCAAATTATCTATACTTTGTGCAACTGGCTGTAATACTGTAATATTAACTGGGTTTATTTTGTAGTCTCAGGTAATGTTTTTTTTTGATAAGGGTCTTTCAGTCATTGTTTCTACTTCATTTTTTCTTAACTCTGGAAGAAAGTTGGTTTTCGCTAGTTCTTAATTCTGGTTTTAATGTCTGAGCTGCCAATTGGATTGTGTCAGCATAATGATGTGAAGTCAGGAGGATACACAAGTCAGACCTTACAATTTGATGGCTAATCGGCATTAATAGATATACTTATGGATGTATTAATAACTGTGATCTAGTCTATGTGCAGTGCATTATAACTGCCTGCTCATACTCTTCTAAGAGCTGCTATTAGAATCTCCTGCCAGTAGTATCATGTGGACATATGAAAAAAGACAGTTATTTTATATAGCTGCATATAATAATTTTAACATTTTGCTGACTGCTAGGTTTTGAGTGGGAGGAACATCCAATAAACATTATAGAGGCACAAGAATGTAAAAAAATGGGTTTAAACTGCTAAAGAAAATGTTTGTCTGGAGCTAACACTGCCCCCACATAGAATGCAAATTCAGGTCCAATCAGACTAACTGGGCCAGTACTTTCCATCCTTTCTTATAAGTAACAAATTAAAATTAGGGACCAGAAACTTATGGTATCACCTTTCTATATATTGTGCGTTGAGCCAGCCTGCAAACTTACTTCTATAAAGATGTTTT
Organism: Pedionomus torquatus; assembly: GCA_013398155.1. Classification (NCBI taxonomy): domain Eukaryota; kingdom Metazoa; phylum Chordata; class Aves; order Charadriiformes; family Pedionomidae; genus Pedionomus; species Pedionomus torquatus. The sequence continues at coordinate 568,062 of VZRU01016162.1, read as the reverse complement.
TGTATTGCTTCAGATTGCAGTAGCTTATCTTCTCTAGCACTTCAGATGCATGAGACACCAGGAAAGTCAGAAAAGAAAAAAGGGAAAATGGTGCTTCTCTGTTTCACTGGTTTTCATTGCATGTGAACTGCTGGAAAGCTATTCAGAGACTTTTTCCAATGCAGACGTTTGGAATTTGGAAAGTAGCTCCAGCATCTCTGGTTCCACTGTCACAAACTACACTGACACTAGTAGTGTAGTCTGCTACACTTGATGAGGCAGTTTTTGGAGAGCAGAGGCAATGTTTTTTAGTGTTAGAAAAATTCAAAATAGCAATATACAAATGTTTGCATCCTTCAACCTGTTGATGTTCCAGGAAAAAAAGTAAAATAAAATGTCACTGTTCAGTGGCCTGTTTCTGTTTTATACCACCACAAGCTTATCTTTACTTGCGTATCAGAGAACATTGGCTCCCTGTCAATTTGGGTACTTTGAAGAGCTGGTGCAAATCCTGTGGAGATGTAAGCATTCTGTAGATTAAATTACAAAAATTCTGAATTAATAGAAGCTAGAAAATGCTTCTAGCATCTAGTTTTGCCTATGCTACTTTTCTACATAATATCATAATGTATGTATAGCAGAGTTTCATTGCTTTTTGCCCCTAGTAAAAACATAAAAATAAGAGTTTTTACTAGGGTTCTTAAAACCAGTTTGTTCTACTGAGAAGCAAAACTTGCAGCAAGTGCATAATCGCTCCTTAGCCTGCTGAATTTATCTTTAGAGATTTCACAAAGCCCAGCTTCTTTGCAAATGTGGAATTCCTTTTGTTGTTTCCCCTTGTTCTTGTGTTGTACCATGCATCATTCCATTAGTCCACAGCTTAGTGCTCATTGAACTATCATCATTCTTTTTGTGCTTAATAATGTTTACTAAGGTTTTAACAGCCTTCCTGCACACAATAACTGTAGTGAAAAGATGAAAAACATAGCCATTTCAGTGCAAAACAATTAGCTTACATATCCTTGAGACATTGCTTGTGTTATAAAATGCAAGTTAAGAAGGAAGAAACCATGCATGTTAATTGGAAATAAGCAAAAAATACATTATTGGTATGTATTCTGATGTAGGAAAATGCAATACTTAAACACTGCATTTAAGAGGTTTGTTTCATAGTGAATATTTAAGTGCTTTATAGTCTTGATTTAGAAGTCTGCACAAGTCATTCTGATCACAATACGTAAATCAGAGTATTCCTGTACTACTCAGGAGACTGACAGAAAATTATCTGCCCCTTTTTTTCTTTATTGTACCTAGCCCTCCTGGAATGCCACTGTTTTCTGCATCCACACAGGCAGTCTTCCAGTGAGGCCAGCAGTGCTGGGTACTGGGCATACCTGGAGCAAGCTTTTGTTGAAATCTAGTAGGACCCCTTTCCAGGAGAGTCAAAACTGTCTTCTGCAAAAATATAGAACAAATGCAGGAAGCAGAAAACTGTTTATGTAGCCAGAGATTGTTGCTTATGAACCCATAAGAGGTTGGAAGCGTGACAAACTGCTGCCACCTGCTGCTGGTTCATTTTCAGCCACTGAAGCTCAAGCAAACCAAATTCACAGTGGCCATCAGAAATTGCAAATCATTTAGTTCTTTAGGGGAAAAGGGAAGAAACAACTTGCTATATTTATCCCAAGAGTAGGCAGGCACGGTTTAGACCTAGGGCACTGGTGGCCTATGGTTAGTAGCAGTCAGTACCTTGGCTTTTCTACCCTGCAATTGCCGCTCTGTCAGCGACTTAAATGTGTGACCTTGAGAAAGCCAATTAAGCTTCTTAATGTTACTTTCTAAGCAGTAAAAGGGAAATAAAACTTTCAGTATTTTTCACAACAGTTTCTAAAGGTGCTGAATATATTGATGTGGCTCTTTAGGAGTGTATTTTTTTATTATTATCTTTACATCTTAATTCTTTCAGTAGGCTATTTCAGTAAAGCTCCCATTGTAATAAAATTTTTGAGCTTTTTTAATAAGTAAGCATTAATATTCCACTGTAAGACAGTAAGTCTGCTCCAGTTGTACATATAATAGGGTGAAAAGAGAAAAGCCTGAATAAACAGGAAGAGATTAGAATAACACAATGTTTTTTAAAGGTGTACATCCACACATTATATGTGGCTCTACACAGTTGACAGCAGGGTCATCAAAATATTATAGGGTGCCTCTGGAGACCTGCTTTTTAAAGATACCAATAATCATTGAATTTCATGTCAAAGACAGAGCTCAAGTTTAGGTGTTCCACATTTACTAATAGGTGCCATGAAGCCCCATAGTCTATTAGAGGCAACACAGTGAGCATAATGTATACTAGCCAAATATCTAAGAGTTCTGACTGATTTTGCCACCTATAGGTATCACATATTTTTGAGGGAAACCCTTTGCAATCAGTGGCACTGTAATGCAAACTATCCTGATCTTACTGCCAAGCATGGAAAGGTGAACCACAGAAGTAGAACTGCCAGCAGGTGGTTTTCTGTGACCCAGAGGAGTGTCTCTGTGAGGGGGAATTTGATGGCCCTAGGTAAAGATGAAGCAAGCTTGTTCCCAAGCTGGCAGCTTTCTCAGGGGCAGCAGCAAAGCTGTGTAACACTCAGTCTTGGGGATGGCCTGGAGCCTGGTACCCAGCTTGAAAACTCTTTTTATATAGTTATGCTTCTGAAGGCTGAACATATTTATTACAAAGCAAGCATTCTTTTGGTTTGAAAAAAACTAGAATAAACACAAAGCATACCAGTTCTGTCTATACAAAATGACCTGAAAGCAATCTGTTTGTTGACACATTTTTAATCATTATTTCAAAACCAACCATTTCTAAGGTCAGCACCATTGGAAGATGGTCAGATGCATGTCTGCTATACATAAAAAAAGCTGCAGATATAAAGAATTCTAGACTGCTATGTGTGTTTTCAGTACTCTTTTAGGCAATTGAGCAAGATTGAGCAATGCAGTGTAAACTCAGTAGCATTTAAGAAAGCCCACTGGGGACATACTGCCCACTGGCAATTTACAATGTGCAGCTACTTCAAGGAGCTGAGTCTCTTATTTCCAGTCTTTATGTCAAGACACATGAAGAACAAAGTTCCTCTGTTAATGCTTTAATTGCTTCATTTCCTCAGATACAAAATTCTATTTAAATGGTGGTATTTGTCCCACCTGATTTTTTGCTTTTCCATAATCAAAAGGATTACACAGAGGTTGATGTCTGTGATAAGAACATCTTGGAGCCTCTTGGCTTTTTCAGATCAAAATTAACTCCAGGTAATCCCAGGGAGGTTTATGGTGTAGCATCAAACACTGTCACTGTCTAGGATGATTTATGTTCCGTCCCTTAGCATGACAGTTTCTGCCATAACTGACTTATTCTCACTTTCTATCTATGGGGAATTAAAAAAATAAAGAGTTTATTTTAAGAAATAGTTCTACTGTGGAAGAAGGATAATTCATCCCACATATATAAACAACTGATAGCAGTGCATCTTTCAGCCAGGAAAGTCTCCATTTGTCAACTCAATACCACAAGTTAGAAATTTTATCATTATTCAAAGAGTCACTGTAGCATGAAAAAAATTGTTGTTGCTGATTTTAGTAAGGCTTTTGATGGCTGACACTGTTGGCTTCAGTAAAAAAAAAAAAAAAAAAAAAAAAAAACACCTTATCCAAGATCTCATGAATATGGAGATTTTTTAAATTAGGACAAAGTTATTAATTTTTAATGTTGTTTAAATGTACACCAGAGCTGTTTGTTTTCCTCTTGCACCACAAGCACAAAACGAAGGGAGAGAGACTTCTGTTTGCTGGTTATCTTACTGGAGTAAGACATAGCCATTCTTTGCTGTCTGCCACTTTTCTTACCTTGAATGAGTCACTTGAATCTTTCAGTGCCTGTGTTTCACTATGCCTGTGTCTGTAAGACAGAGACAAATCTGCATCACTTTGTATGTAAATCTCTCTGAGCACTAAATAAATACTCAAGACTCATTGGTTAAGCTGTGAAATCTTTGAGGCCTGTTTGTGTGATACTTTCACCTCAGCTGAATATTAATACCAGAAATTCAGAGAAAATATAATGGTTGGAGATTTCCATGGGAACTGGTCATCACATGCTTGAATGACCTGTAGAGTAGTTCAACTAAGCCACTGACACATCTCAAGTTTTTCACTGGTAATCCTATAATGGTAAAGGTAAAATAGTTCATTCCCTCAACTGGTAGGTTCAAAGAAGAATATACTCATCTGCTCCCTTTGAAGCTGGAAATGGCTCTTTCCAGAGAGGAGAAATACATGTATCAGCTGTTGGAAGGTGTGTTGGACCTCATTCCTTATTTTTCTTTTCTTCTTTCAACAGTTCCTATTAATAATGATGTGATACAGATTTTTTAATTTCTGTTCACATTACAAAGTTATATAATGATCTCTATCATGAGAGGAGCTGCAGAGCAGGATATAGTGTTGACAGCAGGTTAGCCTACAACATGAAGGGTGAAGGTCTCTGGACAAATGCAGATGGGAAAATTAATTGCAGAAAATCAAACACCAGCTCCTTCTGTTAGAGTTCTATCACAATACCTTTTAACAGAATTAGTCACTGAGTTTGGATGGCACCTCTGGAGATTCTCTGGTGCCACCTGACTTCTGCCACTAGGGTCACCTAGAGCAGATTGCTCTGGGCCAAGTCCAGCTGGGTTTTTAATTTCTTGAAGGATGAAGAACACATTGTTTCAGTGTTCAGCCACCCACCCTGTTGAGTGTTTAGGTTTTTTTTCTTTATGTTTAAGTGGAATTTTCATAATTCATTTTGTCCTTATTGTGCCTCTTGTCCTGTCACTGAGCACCACTGAGAAGAATCTTCTGGATCCATCATTTTTTACCACTACACCCATCAGGTCCAAGCTCTGTCCTCATATGACATATGCCTGAATCATCTTTGTGGCCCTTTGTTGACTTGCTTCAGTACATCCCTGTCTTCATTGAGCTGGACCTGGATTCCAAATGTGTCTCACCACACAGCTGAGTAGAAGGGTAGGATCACCTCCCTTCACCTGCTGGCAACACCCTTCCTATTACAGGCCAGGATACCATTGAGCAAGGGTAAATTGCTGGCTCCTTTTCAACTTTGTGTGTGCTGGGACACCCAGGTCGTCTTCTCCCAGGCTGCTTTTTAGTCACTCAGGCCAAGCCCGTGTTTTTGTGTGAGGCTATTCCTCCCAAGTTGCAGAACTTGGCTTTTTTTTTTTTGTTGAACCTCATGACATTTCTGCCAGTCCATTTCTCCAGGCTGCCAGTGTCCCTCTGAATGGCAACACAACTGTGCAGGATATTAGCCACTGCTCCTACTTCCATGTCATCTACAAACCTGCCAAAGGCGCACACTGCCATTCAGGTATTCAGTGACGTCGTTGAACAGTACTGGCACCAGTATCAGCCTCCAGGATACCATTATGGGCAAATCTTAAGGTGGGGATTGTGCCACTGATCACAGTCCTCCAAGCCTTGCAGGTCAGGCAGTTCTCAGTATATCTTTTGGTCCACTTGTCTGGCCAGCATGTCTGTTTTGAGAGATGGTATCTTATTAAATTTGAGATAGGTAGCATACACTTGCTACTTTATTGTGTCAGTGCAGGAAATTTGAAATACAAGAATAAATAAGATGCCGTAGGAGAAAACGTAACAAAGCATGTTAAACTGGGGTGCATGACTTCTCTTAGATTTGCTCACTCCAACTGTGACAGTGTTTTGGGATAGTCCAGCTAGGTTTACTGGCATGCCACAAATTTGCCTGATTACAACAGATGAAAAATATTGCTTAGGCAATTGAAAGTGAAGGCTGTCAAGGTCATGGTCCTGATTATGGAAAGCTTTTCAATGGCTCTCTCCTGATGTGCTAAGTTGCTATAGTGATTATCCATCTGCTTTTACAGCAACTTCATAAACATCAAGGAAGGCTAATCCATTTCCCTGTAATATTCATTCTGAGTATTAAACTGGTATATGAAAGAGGGTGATACTTGACACTTCTAGTTCATTAAAGGTTTCCCTGGATAGATCTGAAGTGATATTACAGGACATTTTGGGCTTTAGACAAAAGGTTTTGAACCTGCTAAGCAAAGTAAGGAAATTACCCATGTAAACAAGAAAAGGAATGTGTGCTCTTAATTCTTATCCAGAATTTCTTAATGAAATTCTATGTCTGTAGTATATATAGAGCTAAAAGAAGCATCACAATGTGATACTTATTCTTTGCAGGATACGAGTACTATCATAATACAGTATCAACAAACAATTTGAGGATCACATCTCTGTGTTAATTTAATTAAGGAGCCCTGCATTTTTGGACTTGCCATCTATTAACCACTTGGAGGGTGTAGTCACCTGGAAGATCCTTTAATTCAGGCAGTGGCACAGCGGTTTTAGGTATTCATTTATTCCCTTACCTTGTTGTGTTTCTGTTCCTTCTCTTTGTAGCATAAAGTTGAGACAATACAATAATAACTCTCTCAAGCTCTTGCAGAGAACTTCAGTCAGCCTATATCCATACATTTTGCCAGTAAATACACCTCCATTGTTGCAGACATAGTAAGGGGGATTCTGGAATGATGCATAATTATATACAATATATTTTTTTTTTTGCGTAGTCATGCTGATAAGAATATTTTGTTTGTTCTTTTTAAAATGTTGGCAAGGTAGCTTTTAGTTCCTAAAAGTTATATATTTCAACTTGAAGTTACTCTGCATAGGACTTTGGAAATAATAGCTGTGGTGGGTTGATCCTGACTGAATGCCAGGTGCCCACCAAAGCCACCCTATAACTCCCCTCCTTAGCTTGACAGGACAGAAAATAAAGTGAAAGGCTTATGGGTTGATATACGTACAAGCAGAGATCACTCAGCAACAACCATCATGGGCAAAACAGACTTCACTTGGGGAAATTTATTTATTATAAGTGTAATTTATTATCAATCAAATCAGAGTAGAGTAATGAGAAATAAAACCAAATCTTAAAATCATTTTCCTACCACCCTTCCCTTCTTCACAGATTTAACTTCACTCCTGATTTCTCTACCTCTCCCCGCCCCTGAGTGGTGCAGGGGGACAGGGAATGACAGTTACAGTCAGTTTATCATGTTATCTCTGCCACTCCTTCCTCAGGGGGAGGACTCCTCACACTTTCCCTGCTCCATTGTGGGGTCCCTCCCATGGGAGACAATCATCCTCAAACTTCGCCAATTTGAGTCCTTCCAACAGGCTGCAGTTCTTCATGAACTGATCCACTGTGGGTCTCACATGTCCTGCCAGCAAACCTGCTTCAGCGTGGACTTCTCTCTCCATATGTCTGCAAGTCCTTCCAGGAGCCTGCTTAGGCATGGGTTTCCTACCAAGTACCAGCCTCCTTGGAGCACATACACCTGTTCCAGTGTGGGATCTCCCATGTGCTGCAGGTGAATATCAGCTTCACCATTAATCTCCACAGACTGCACAGGGACAGCCTGCTTCACCATGATCTTCACCGCAGGCTGCAGGGGAATCTCTGCTCTGGCACCTAGAATACCTCCTCCCTTCTTCACTGACCTCAGTGTCTGCAGAGCTGTTTCTCTTGCAAATTCTCTCTCTCCAGTTGTAATTGGTGTTGTGCCATTATTATTCCTTTCTTAAAAGCATTATCACAGAGGCACTACGACCATCACTGATGGTCTCAGCCTTGGCCAGCAGCAGGTCTGTCTTTGAGCCACCTGGAATTGTCTCTTTTGGACATGGAGGAAGCTTCTGGCATCTTCTCACAGAAGCCATCTCTGTAGCTTCCCTGCTACCAAAGCCCCACCAGAAAAACCCAACACAATAGCTATGATTTTCAGAGAACTCTCAGAAAAATAAGTTGTACTGTCATAGATAATTTAAATCACAAAGAGACTTTCTGGTCTATGTGTGTGTTTTCTCACATGGAAGGATAAATTTCCAGAACTGGAGAACCTGAACACCCCTGTGATGCAATAAAGAAATAATACTGTGTGATCCAAAACCAATTAAAAACAACTCAGCTTTAAGTCATGCTTAAGCACAAATAATAAATTGGGAACAGATAATAGCATCTTGCAATATATACAGCTGCTAGATCTTGAAAAATACATTTCTTCCGAGTGACGCATTTCACGGTTTATAGTTTCGCTCCAAGCTCTTTAAGAAAGTTGACAAGGGACATTTCAAAAAGTCAATAATGTCCCCCAGTCCCTAAAGTGAAAGAATGGAAACGGAACCAGAAACGCTTTTTAGCAAGTTGTCAACAGCAACTTGATATTTTGCACCCTTCTCTGAGAAATGTAAAACTACTGAAAGCATTTAAAACTGTGCATCTATCCTTGATGTGGGAAAGTATCCACAGTGGGACTGTGTAAAGCAGGATGATTTTAATTTATTAGAACACTTAAAATACTTAAGAGACAACAATCCTTTCTCACAGTTAAAAACCTTTCAAAGATTTAAACCACTCAGGTATTTTGAATGTGTACATCAGAGAGCAAGAACCCCATCTGAACAAGAATTGTATAATGTGAGGGCATGTATACATAAGATCAAATCTAAAAAAGTGGTTCCATTTTGGGGAGAACTATGTAAACCTAAGGGGAACTAACCAATATATTCACCTTTTCCTTTACTATACTTAGTACTGAAAACAGAAGTAGAAAGGAGATAGAAATGTCTGAGCATCTCACTTACCCAATGAATCCCTTCTTTTTTAAATTTTTTTTCTAAAAAATAAAAAAATATAAAAAAAAAGCAGTGAGGTTGTACCCAGAGAGTGGGCTAACAAGAAAAATGTTGCAAATGAGTGTGGTGTTCGTATGCTAGGGAGTAGGCAACTGGGTATAACCTCGCTGCTTTT
>VZRU01016162.1:480980-559126 GCA_013398155.1 Pedionomus torquatus | reverse complement strand
TTTTGAGAAAAAAACTGGGACAGCGGAATGCTCGGGCAAGGATCCTCTCTATGAGGATCTATACTAGCAAATCTGAGACCCAGGTATCAGCTCTGACATTTGTGATGCCAACATCTGCCTGCTTGGGAATGATGCAACTAACTCATATGATAAGGCATATAATTGGCATGAGATGAAAGTGTTTATTCACTGTGAATTTACTAGCTAGAAAGCACTGAATTCAGAAGAAGAGACAGTATTGGTCATATTGGTCAATGTCATATAAGTGGAATGCTAAGACGAAACAGCAAGATAATAGGCCAAAGATCAGATGGATGGACTGCAGTTTACCTGGGCAAGGAGTTGTGTGCTTTCTTCAGGGAAAAAAAAAAAAAAAAAAAGTAATAATTTTACAATGGGACTCAATGGAGCAAGTAAGCTCTGTTCGGTACAGGTAATGGGCAGGTACACTTCTTGGGATAGATAACTAGGCAGGAGGCTTCCTTTTAACCACTCAGTGACAACTCTTTTCTGCAGAGATTCACTGTGGAAGAATACCCATCCTGTTATTCTATTTTCTTACCAATCCCATTATTCAGAAATGCCAAGCAGGGATTAAGAGACTTATCCTTCTCCTCACTTAGGAAGAAAGATAAAGATTAACTTTATCTATTTTAGCTCAGAAAGTCTAACTATTTTTCTGGGTTTGGCTGTCTTTGTAGAGTGAAGAATTCTCCCAAGACAAATGGTAAGTAGTCAAAATAGACTGTTTGGGTACACACTGGAAATGAGTGCTACAAAGGCAAAATTCCCCAGATACAGATCAAAAAACATGGTCTGTTTTTTTTCCCATCTATGTGAAGGAAGTAGGTTTTTATGCCTCAGTGCTTTGTTGTAGGTTGTTATGCTCCTGAGCTGCACTACAGGCACAGCTGACACCAGTAAACACCTTGAGATACAGATTCACAACTAGAAGAGGACCATTAAACTCTTACCCTTTGCACAATTGGCAATCTCATTGTATTTCATGTTCATGAAAATATCTGGTGTTTGTAGGTACCCAGGTTCCAATGGCTATTTGAATTTGCAAAGTGTGTACACTCTAATTTACAAATAAAAGCTAGATGGCTCCCAATATGCTTTCCATTGTACGATCTAGTTCTAAAACAATTACCATATTAGATTTAAAAAGGGTACTTTCCCAGCCATGTCATTAAGTTATCTCATGGTTCCCACTTACCTTGAGGTTTTTGCTCTCGTGGAGGTGAGAGTGAGGAGGGAGTGTTGGTATCTCTCTCCTTCCAAAAGTTTCAGTAGCTGTCATCCGTTCTTTTCCTCTGAAGTCCAATTTAGAATTTCCCTGGAATAAGCAATATAGGGGGATTATGACACTCTCTGGAAAAACAGTTTTGCAAAAGTTCAAGTTCTCTGGCAGGAATTACAGAGGAATTTGCTTTATTGCACTGTATTATAAATATTCTTAGACTCTTATAATACAGTTTGTGTATCAAACTTTAAAAGCAGAATTTAGACTCTGAAACCATTAAAGAGTTGTTGCCTGGGACTCTCTGAAGACACAACAGTGCCTCAAAAACACTTTTTTTGCCTCCTTTTCCACTGTCCTCCACAGCCACGTGTCTTGTCTCTTCACTGCACTGGCTGTCACTGGCACTCCAGGCTTTTGTTAGAGGCTCTGATTATTTTTTTTCAACTAGCTGTCCATCAGACCCTCTCTTTAGCACCTTACACAACACTGAAGTTGGACACTGAATATCACTTGTGGTGATGCATGTTTTAGAACAATGGTATCTTTTACCTTCCCAAAGTAAAAAAATAACAGGTTCTTTGTGTGTGTTTTGTTGTTCTTTTTATTTATGGGCAGTGTTTGCATAGCAAAATCTGTATTTTAATCAGGAGTTTGAATTTTTCCAAGAACTCTATGTACCCACGTTTTGCCATTTACACTTGACACAGGTCAAAATTGCTTAGCAACATTTTCCAACATCATCAATAATTCACAAACTATAATAGAGCTGAGAATATTTTTTTATTCATAAAGGGTTGGGTATTTTTTGCATGGGAATTTCTGGCTTGGTTTGTGTAGGGCAGGAATAATGTATGATGGGGTGTGAACTTTAATGGCTTATAGAGCATACATGCCTCAGAAATGTTGTTGAGCAAAAGGCCGTGAGGCTACTTGCATTGGAAAAGAGAATCTAACTCATTAGCGTCATACCCATATACTGTGTGGCTGCTTACAGAGATACATTATTTCCACTGCATTGACCCTGTCAAGAAGCGTAGGCTTAACATCTCATCTGCTGGTCCCTAAAATGTTAAGACATTGTCAGAGAACATGTCAGAGAGAAAATCCATCAATATTGCTTTCCCTGAAAATACCACCCTGCCTGGAACTAATAGCCACTTTAAAGTCAGCAGCAGTGAGCCTGTGCGATCCTAGCTGACAGCACATGGCCCCAGGGCCCTCAATATCACACATCAGGGAAGGGAGCAATCCAGCAGAATAACTTTCAAACATGAGAGGATCTAACACTTGTGTCTATTTGGTATGGTCCTGTCTGACTGCAAGGATATCAGGAGTCATTGACACCAATTTTGTGGGCTCTGGTGTCCTTGCACAGACGAGACCGGATGATGCAGACACAGGTCTGGCATTTCTGGGAGCTATGTGGCAGGCATGCACATATTTTAGGACTTGTGGGGTATCACCTTGCATAGTAGGGTTTTATTTGAATGTATGACTAGGAATTAATATGACTATGACTAGGTTGACAGGAGGCGGTCCTTCACTTGTGTTTTTTCCCCAGCTCACAACTGGCCAGAATCTGCGTGTTTGATGAAGATCTGTAAGTGAAGGCAAATAATACTAATGTACCTGTGTGTTCTCTACAGCTTCCCTTGTAAGAGATTAGAAGCTGTTTACCTAAAGAGGAGGTTTATGGTGAGAAAATTTAAAACAAGCTGGATTTTACAGAGTTCCTTTTTCCATTCATCAGCTGAGCTCTCTCTAGAAGAAATGAGCAACAACTCACGTCACAGTTCCTGCATATAACAGAAAGCAAGTCATAGAACTCCCATCATCTTAATCCCATTTATAGCAAACCTAGGAAAGGGACTTTTTCAGCTGCCTAACTAAGCAAATGAGAAGCTAAGTGATATGTAACATTGTTTACTGTAGAAAATAATATTATGTAATCATCGGTCATGCAATTTGCAAAGACAAATAATAGGTCTGTTGTAATTAATATCCTACTGCTTTGAGGTGCAGTTTATAATTCTGCAGAGAAAAACTGAAAGAATTAAGCTATTCAGTTAACACATTGAGCTTAGCCAGGTCATCACCCCAAAATTTCTGTTACTCCATGGAGAGGCAAACAGTCTTCCTAGCAGCAGCAACACACCAAAATCTGCACTTCTGAGGAGAAGGATCTGGGGATCCTAGTAGATGGTAAACTATCCATGAGCCAGAAATGTCCTCAAGAGGGCCAATGGAATCCTGGGGTTAAATAGGGAAGAGTGTGGCCAGTAGGTAGAGAGAGGTCGTTCTCCCCCTCTACTCTGCACTGGTGAGGCCACAACTGGAATACTGCATCCAGTTCTGGGCTCCCCAGTTCAAGAGAGACCGGGAACCACTGGAGAGAGTCCAGTGCAACAAAGGTGATTAAGGGATTGGAGCATCTCCCTNAGAAGTGTCATGAGCAGCCACAAAGGTGAGCAGATATAACAGGAAAAAAACAGAAAGTATCTGCTGAAATACTGACAGAGAAAATGCCTGTCAGCCTGGGAACCAGAAATATCCTTGAGAAGTGCAGCCAGCATCTCTGAAGCACAGCTGGGTATCTAGAAACCATTAACAAGCAACAAAGATGATTAAGGGATTGGAGCATCTCCCTTATGAGGAAAGGCTGAGAGAGCTGAGACTCTTTAGCCTGGAGAAGAGCAGGCTGAGGGGAGACCTTATTAATGCTTACTAGTATCTGAAGGGTGGGCTCAAGGAGGATGGAGCCAGATCCTTTTCAGTGGTTCCCAGTGACAGAATGAGGGCAATAGGCACAAGCTGGAACATAGGAAGTTCTATTTGAATGTGAGGAGAAACTTCTTGATGGTGAGGGTGACAGAGCACTGGAACAGGATGCACAGGGAGGTCATAGAGTCCCCTTCTCTGGAGATCTTCAAGACCCACCTGGATGCAGTCCTGACTAATGTGCTTTAGGAAATCTTGCTTTAGCAGGGGAGTTGGACTAGATGATCCCTAGAGGTCCCTTTCAACTCTGACAATTCCGTGATTCTTTGATCTGTTTCTGCACCAGATCACCTCTGGGAGAAGCCCATTTCAAGTCTACTTGCTCAAAACTGGGTGGTCTTATGATTTCCCTATGTTAAATTACATAAATTTGGATAGCATATCAGTGAGTACTCCCTGGTATATTCGTCATCGATTTTAGCTTAACTCCCTTGCAGGAGAGTAGAATCCATGATCTGCACTAAGTTAGAGCCTGATTCTGCAATCCTGACAGTTGACTCCATGTTCATTGACAGGGGAGAAGGGTTTCATGGTGGCAGTCTAAGCAAGAAAGTCTTTTTCTGTGCAGTCCCCAGCTGCCAGAACACTGCTGACCAGAGAAACATGACAGGAAATGGTAAAAGTAAGCCCCCTAAACTGGCAGATACTTGTTGGAAATCTGCACATATTCTACTGTCAATCATTCTAATCAAAAAATCTTATTAAATCACAGTGCTGCTAACTCATCTTTCCTGCAAGGTCACTTTCAGCTAAATTAAGTATGTTAAGAATGCTGTGTATGTTGGATCAAGTAAAAAGGAAAATCTTTGCCATTTGTTTTTCATGAAATACAGAAATACTGTTTAGTTCAAAGTCTTACCTTTGAGTTAAACCACTTACTCACAAGTCACCTGTGTCAGGGCTTTGCTGAATTTCTCCAGGGGCTGACTTGAGAGGTTATTTGGGCAGCAGATATTCTGGACCATGAGTAGTAGTAGCTAGGGACTGATGAGAACTACTAAGCTTGAAGGCAGCAGACAGAGGGCAAATAAGCACAGAATTACTGCATCTTTTGTCTAGGGATTGAAATAGCCTGCTCTATCCCCAGTGCCTCTAGTCACCAGCTACACAGGTAGTCTTACAGGCCTGCAGCTAACAAAGCATTTAAGCGTGTTGTCAGAGAGGGTTGAGACTGCACATAATTCACAGCTGATGACAGGATAAAAAAGAAGGCACTTGCAGACTCAACCTGCAGTGCCGACAGTCTGAGCAGAGGGGTCAGAGAGGAGACTACTTCAATCAGGTCCAAGTTATTCAACTTTTCCTTCTGCCTGCTAATAAGCAGAGAAGCTGGTAGTCAGGTAGGTTTTAAGGAATATAAATGAGTCAGCAGCTCCATTTTATGACTGTTTTAAAATCAGTCTTCTTTATTAGTAGGATTGCCATTGTCCTAGAGCTTTTAGTGGGATGTTGTCAAAGAAAATTTTAAAAATTATCTAAGCAGAGAAATTAAGGACTGTTTGCTCTCAGTCACACGTAAGGTGACTGGGGTAAAGTATCCCACACTAAGGACCTGGGCTGTTATCCAGCAGGTAGTAGACAAAACTAAAAATCCCATCCAAACCAGTAAAAATTAGGATTGAAAGCAACCCAGCAGTACTAAATTTATGATCCCTGCTTTATCCCAGGTTTTCAAAATAATCTCAGCAAGTCACTTAGCCTACGTACTCCAAGGTGTTCATGAGTGTCCAGGTCCCACAGATTTGAGTGGGAATAGGCATCCATTGCTTTGTGAGTCTGGAATTTAGTTTCTCTATACCTCACATCTTAATTTGTGAAATGAAGTAAAGAGAACTGGGTTTTCACTGTAGCCTCCCTTTCCCAGCATGGCGTGAGCTGAACAGTGCAGAGCTGGTTGGCTGCTCCTGCAGCAGAGGGAACTTCCCTGGCCTCCATCAATTTGCTACCTGACCTAGGCCTACCCACCAAAACCCTTACATGTACTAGTGTTTTCCTAAATCATAGCCTCTGGTGCAAATTAGGAGGAACAGCTTTCATTACATTCTTTAGAAACCTGAGAAAAATGAGAGATGATACCAAGGTGAAGTGACTCAAATGAAGAGATAAGTAATCAATACCAGTGCACATCAGTATTGCACAGTCCTAGAGTTCTCCCATCTGGATATAATACGGATGGCAGTCATTTGAAAGCAGAGCAGCTGGAAGTTGAAGCAGCAGAGGGGAAAGGAGACAGTATATTTCTATCTTTAAGATCACAGAACACAGAAACACAGAGGAGGCAGAAGTTTAATTTGCAAATAAAAAATAATAATGTGCTTTATAAGTAAGCTGTACGTTTGACAGCACTGTGCTACTACATAACAGAACTTTGTGCCTTTAGTCACTATGTTTTTGCTATATTTGACAATGATATACAACTACTGGGTAAAAGCCTTAAGTAAAGTTTTCTACATCTATATTTATACTGAGGCAGATTATTTATCTTTTTGACAATATTAATCACCAAAAATATAATCTGTAAATTAAAAACTCTATAATAATGTTACCCAGAAATACTGCATCCAGCTGAGAACATTTCTCTTCTGTGTTGTTTTTCTTGTAGAAAAATGCTACTACATGATTCAGTTAACTGTATCTGTATTAATTATGACATAGTTTCGCTATAGTTTTCTCTGGCTTCTGTAATTTAAATGAAAGAGTTGACTCCTGTAGTGGCTCTGCAAGTCCTGGTTTTTGAGATGGTGAGCTCCTTGGAAGATTAGTATGCATTGCAAAATGTTAGTATATACAAATATTTTAAAGCCTACAAATCTTGCTAAGATGGACAAAACAATCTAAGATAAAGCATCTAGATTAAAGCTCCTGAGTATCTGTACTAATTAACATTCCTGTGAGCCATTTCCGTACCAAAGGCCTGGTATAAACTATTTCAATAATACATCAGATATGCTGTTGCTAATCTGCACGGACTTGATTTTCTCCATTTCTGCCACCAAAGCAGATGTCTGTACTTGAATCCAAGGAATGGCCACCTGTTGCCCTAAAGCAGTCAGCCACCACAGGTTCCTTCCTGGGCATCTTTAGGATTGTATCACAATCCACAAAAATATTCGTGGTAAGGAAAAGAACCAATGAAATCTGAGAATCATCCAGTAAAAATATTGAAAGATTTTCCTTGAAGCTTAAAAAAAAAATTGGCAAGAATAAAATGCACCCCCCTCTTAAACAATCACTGTGTTAACACTCTCCTAATCAGTTAGAATTTTATGTGTAGCTGCACCAAAGAATTTGAAGTCTTTGCAAATCTACTTGCAAATTGGATTACAGAGAGAAAGGGTGATTAATTTGTTATCCTCAGGCCTATTGCACTAGATAAATTCTGATTCCTTTTCTTTCTTTTTTTTTTTTATTTTAATAGTAATTTTTGGCTGACAAATATCAAAGCCCTTTGAAAAATTCACAAAACAAGATTTATCTTTAGCTTGTATAATATGTTATGCCTATAGGCTAGAAACTATTATCAAGTGCCATGTAAGGTGACACAATTTCTGTACCTTTAAAGTACCAGCCTCCCTTTTCAGATAATTTAATATCAGTATGGCCATATTCATTCTCTACTATAAGGAATTACTTAGCTCTGGAAAATATTTTTCACCAAGGTGGTTCTTTTAAATTGTTAACCCATTAGAACTGCCATTTAGGGAGCCGCTATAAAATAAGTGTCTCTGCATGTCAGGTCCAGTTCAAAGACCAAGTAGGAAACAAATTAATAGAAACCAGGTTTCATTTGTTTTTCTACTGAGAGTGCAAGGCATTAATTTTCATATTTTAATTGTAATCTCACATTCAGCTCTCTTGACCTTTTAAAAAATTAACATCTGATTTAAGCAGATATTTTTGGCTTTATTCTTCCTGTTTTGCTGACAACTAGCAAATGCATAGTCCTCATGTTCTGCAAGTTTTGTATAGCCTCATGGAAGTCAATGGAACTATGTTCAGTTACTTAGGAAGTGACAAATTTCAGAGTTCGGTGGAATAACCTCTCTAAAAGAGTTAGATGCCTTTTTCTATTCAGGTTTATGTCTTTCTGTGAAAGCTGCAAAATATTCTCCTTTAGAAGCCTAAATAAACCAACATTTGAATCCTTAGCAGGACACAAAACATGAACGGTGCTGATACCTTTCCATCATTTCTCTTGTACATTTTTGACTCCACCTGCTGAATGGGACATGGAGGCCCTCCACTGTTCCCGCTAATCTTAATGCTCTATTTTCATAACATTCACTGTAGTCCAGGGATTCGGTTTAGTGGCCCCTGAGTACTGCTCTCTAAACTTCACAGGATTTGTTTCAAAGAACTGCGGTGGATTAGGGCATGGGCTCCAATCAAGGGTGAATCAAAACTTTATTCCTACAACAGCTGATTTATATAGTCTCTAAGAATGGTGCACGCGGTGATCAATAAAACTTTATTGGCTACTTGCAATGTTCACAGGCCACTTCTACTTACATGATCTGTTGCTTGACGGGGTCCAGGTGCTTATAAATGAGCTCCTTGTTTGCATCTAAAAGAATACTTGTTTACATCTAAAAAGTGAGTTTCCCAAGCTTGTTGCTCCTTTTCATCTTATCTTGTTCTGCTTCTTTTGCACTATCTTGTTATTCAAATCCTGTTAACTCTTCCCAACCCATACTGGCTAGGTTTCCCACAAAGAACAAAATCATATATTAACCAAATTGTTGAGAAAATATTTCAAAGCTATTTGGAGCTGTCCTCCTACTTTTTCCCTTTTTGAATCACTTTTTTTTTTTTTTACAATAAATAGTAGATCTCCATGTAATTAGCTTTATTAAGCCTCATACAATTAATAATAATTCTACTCTTGTCTGCCTCTTTTGCTTCATTTTTCTCCAGCCTCCTAAGGTTCACCTCTTTTCACTGAATCTCTCTGGTTTGTACAAAAATTTTACCTGGATGTGAGATTCAAGGTGATTCAGTTATATTAAATCATGATTTTGATATATTTACTCTCCATTTACTCACATGATTAGTTCTGCAAATCAGCGGTTCTCAAAATTTAAAACTTTACAAGATCAGAAGTAGTTTGTGTATAATTCTTCATTTTAGAAAGTGTAATAAGGAATAGTTTTCTCTAGAATACTTTTACTATGTTAATTTTTAGCCTGTGTGTGTGAGAAAATTCAGTTCTGAAAAATCCAGAAAAATCTCCCAGTAAATTCAATGTTGACTTTACATAGGGACAGTATTTTCTACATAGAACATTAGACAATATAAACAACATTGTAAAATTATGAATTTATCTCTTTTCCTAAGATGTTAAAAGAAAAAGCCTGGAGAAAGGAAGGTTTTCCCTTGGTTGAGGAGAACTGGGTTAGAGATCATTTAGACCAAAACAATACCCACAAATGCATTGGCCCAATGGCTTGTAAGTTTTGAGTGAGCTGGCAGACGTTATTGCAAGTTAAGAGGTCATGGAAAGGAATGCCAGTGTCAATCCAGTCTTCAAACAGGGCAGGAAGGAAACCCAGGAAACTACAAGCCAATTAGCCTCACCTCCATCCCTGGAAGGGTGATGAGCCAACTCATTTTGGATGTGATCTCTAAGCATGTAGGTTATCGGAAAGGGTTAGTATGGATTCACCACAGGAAATCATGCTTTACCAGTCTGATAGCCTTCTATGGTGGCATGAATGGCTGGGTAGATGAGGGCAGAGCATTGGACGTTGTCTACTTCAACTTCTAGCAAATCTTTTGACACTGTCTCCCATAACATCCTTTTAGGTAAATTTAGGAAGTGTGCGTTAGATGAGTGGACAGTGAGGTGGACTAAGAACCAGCTAAATGGCAGATCTCAGAGGGTTGTGATCAGTGGTGTAGTCTGCTTGGAGGCCTGTAACTAGCGGCATCCCCCACAGGTCAGTACTGGGTCCAGTCTTGTTCGATATGTTCACTGATGATCTGGATGAAGGCATAGAGCGTACCCTCAGGAAGTGTGCTGATGACACAAAACTGGGAGGGGTGACTGACACACCAGAAGGCTGTGCCACCGTACAGCGTAGCCTGGACAGGCTTGACAGTTAAGCAGAGAGGAACCTGATGAAATTCAACACAGGCAAGTATAGGGTGCTGGGGAGGAATAACACCCTTGCATCAGTACAGGTCAGGGGCTGACCTGCTGGAAAGCAACTCCGTGGAGAAAGACCTAGGAGTCCTGATGGACCATAAGCCAGCAATGTGCCCTTGTGGCCAAGAAGGCCAATGACATCCTGGGGTACTTTAAAAAGGGTGTGGCCAGCAGGTCAAGGGAAGTTATCCTCTGCAGTTTGAGAAAGACAAGGAAACACTGGAGAGAGTCTAGTGGAGGACTCTGAAGATGATCAAGGGACTGGAGCACCTCTTTTGTGAGGAAAGGCTGAAAGACCTAGGTTTGTTCAGCCTGGAGAAGATTTAGAGGGGGTCTCACCAATGCTTATAAAGATCTAAAGGGTGGATGTCAAGAGGATGGGGACAGACTCTTTTCAGTGGAGCCCAGTGACAGGAGAAGGGGCAATGAGCACAAAGTGGAACACAGGAAATTCCATCTCAACATGAGGAAAAACTTCGTTATTTTGGAAAAATAAGATACAAAATTGAGCAGGTGGTAAGACATATGAGGGACATAGCTAACATAAATGGAAAGATGACAGTCTCCTCTACCTCCTTATAAATAGTTCTCTGCTTTTTGAATCTTTGTTTCTTGTGAGAGTCACCCAGTATGCTGAATTGACAAGTGGGGCAAAGAGTCAGAGATATGCTGTGTTGTTTTGTTGATGCTGTCCGATATTTCAAATACATTTTAAAAAATATGTATTTGCTCAAGCTGATAGTTGGTTAAGTATCTTAAACCTCCAAGCTAAGGAGAGAAGTCTTTCTTCTTGACTAACTCTGCTCTTCCAGACTGTCATTTCCTGGATTTTTTTCGGTGCGAAGTTAACCAAATTTTTAGATTATTTTTCAGTTTAATTGTAGAACCACCAGGTCATCTTTCCCTAGAGTTTTCATCAAAAATAACTTAAATTAGCCTTGAGAAAATGTGTTAAAAGGCATACCAAAAGAAGTTCCTGATTGCTGAACACCGAGACAGAAAAGCACGACGCAAAACACAAGATATCCACAAGTCACATTTTGTTAATATCTCATTAAATGTTCTGGCCACATACGGAGGAGCAAGGGTGTGTAACTCTGGTAGGCAAGTACAATACAGTGCACTGATATTCCAGTTCCTGGCCAGAAAGGTACGGAAGCAATTTTTCCTAGGCGATGGTAGAACACAATTGTCAATCATGTAACCATGGCAGATCCACAAGACCTGACAGATCTGCATTTACCTCTTTGTTACTGCTTTTTTCTTTTTTCATTTTTTTTTTTTTTAGCTGCAGTATCTAGGTGTGGTTTGTCATGATGCTCTTTAAGGCATGGCTGAAGGTCAGTCTCCACAAATCATTGTCTCATCAAAGTGACTGACCTGCTTTAGAGCTGGTCTGAGTCAAGAGTCAGCAATAAGCTGTGTTTATTTATCACACTGAGGTGTGTGGGGGAGTTGCAATATATATGGAATGTAAACTCAAGGTGTGTATGGCCTTCAAACTGTGACAAGTGTTTCAGCAATTGAGGAAGTGCATTTATCCCTCTGTAGGCTGATGACTTATTAATAATTCAATCAAAAATTTAGACATTCAAAAGGGACCTTAGTAATTGCAGAAAGACAGAGTAGTCAGTAGCCAG
Source organism: Pedionomus torquatus (assembly GCA_013398155.1). Lineage (NCBI taxonomy): Eukaryota > Metazoa > Chordata > Aves > Charadriiformes > Pedionomidae > Pedionomus > Pedionomus torquatus. Next base: position 547,317 of record VZRU01016162.1, on the reverse strand, counting down.
AAAACAGGAATATCCAATTACTTTCTGGAAAACTTGAGGAACAAACCCTCTTGAGAAAAGGAGGGAGAGACCTTCTGGATCATATCTTGACATAACTGGATGCAACATCACTCTTCTATATGTTTCAGCTATGTGTTTTGTAACTATAATATCCATATTTGGATTTTGTAGCCAACTTTCTTTTGTCCACTTGCTTTAATACAGCTTGTGTTGAAGGTGATTTTGGTGATGTCAATTCCTTCAGATCAGTGATCCTTCTTCCAGGAGGCTGGCCAGGATGGCAGTGCTGTGTAGCCAGTACTTTACTCCAAGAGACACAACAGGCAGCTCCTCTGTGTACCTGATGGATCAGGGAACTAGTAAAAATAGAGCTTTATGTGGTAGAAGTGAACTGTGGCAATTTGAGTCAGCCTGGTGAACTCCCTGGAAGCCGTAGGACAGTGGTAAAAGTACCTTGAATACCAGCTTCTCTGGGGAGTTCATTTCACTGGGAATAAGTGTGAAACAGCTGCTTTATAAATTTAAGCAAAAGAAGATTTTTGAAAGTGAGCAGTACTTGTGAGTACCATCATTTGAGAGTGCTAGCCCATTAGAGATCCTTTCAAAAAGCGTTTTAAGAGTGTGCTGGGCAGTTTCTGCTTGAACTCTGCTCCCTTTAGATTGTCAGGTATCCTAAACCAGTGCAGCCACTATTACCCATCACTTACAAAGGTCTAAACCATAGAGAGAAATCTTCAGCAATTGTCTGAGAGCAAATGGATTAAGACAGAGCTTGGCAGGTAAGGATTGTACTGTGCAAAAGGATGCTGAAGCATCAGTTAAGGGCTGGTTTGTGACATAGCATAATCCTACACAGAAAGGCATGTGATGCAAGAAATCCTTGTGCCTCATCCATATCTGTTTAGTACAGAATTGAAATTGTGCTTTTGTGCTGCCTTGTTTTTGAACTTCCCATCCTCTCAATTGCTTCACACGCAGTAGTTTCAAAGTTTATTACCTAGGGATTGTCACATAAAAAAAAATAAATCCATCAGACAAGCTGTATACTTATTCTACAAGCCTGTCTGTCTTCACATTGCTACTTACATATGTATGCATATTTCCATTTATATGTGTGTGTGACTATTAAAAATAGGTAATTATTATAGTTTTAAATAAGGTAATGTACTTTAAAGTTTTAAAATGTTCTACATAATATAATAGAGAGATATTCATATTTATGCTTTACTCGGTTCCTTTGTTAATAATACTTTCAAATTATGCAATCTGAAATTAGAGGATTGAGTCTCTTATCTTAAATGATCAAAGAGGGTGAAAAGGTGGTAGTTTATTTATTTTCTACATCAAATAGAGCTTTGTTGTTCTAAAAATGAGCTAGAATCATTTCAGCTGTTTATTCTCCCCATGAAAGCTGCTAACCACTTCTTTTACTATTTAAGCAGGAACTACTTGCCATTTTCTTTTACACTCATAGGTAATGGTAGCAAGCTCTGTATTCAGTGCAGTAGCATCATTGCATTAGCCCGCCTTCTGTTCTTTTATATGGTTGTGCTCTTTCAAGCACTTCCATATCAAAAGGAATTTTCTTTTTCTTCCAACCTGAACCTCCTATAAATGTCACCTTTTGTTTGTGGCTTCATAAGTACCCCCACAACGGGAAATTTTTCACAAAGGCTTATGAACAAAACCTAGATTTGGAGGTGCACAAGGAGAGAGCACCCATTTACAAACATCCATCTTCACTAATTAGGCACTTGTAGGAAAACCTACCCTCAAATAAAGGATAGATCCAAATGTTTCTGAAACTTCACAAGTTCATTTCTAAAATAATCGCCTTGCTGTCAAAATGGTCATGATACTAAGAGATTGTTTTTTGAATCTATACAGCAGACATATATATATATATGTATATATTTTAAGAGTAAGCACAGACTTTGAATTTTGGATGGTTATCTAGGGACCATTACCGGAACAATACCTGGATTCAGAGGCTCACGTAAATGCAGTGTCTTTTCAGTGAGTATATGGATAGTGCTTTTATTTAGTTGCTGTGACAAAAGTTGTAGCAATAAAGACTGATTGATTAAAGACACTGATGATTATGGAACAGGACTGCAGCTAGCATAAATTGAAGTCACTGAACAGAGGACCTAGTCCATTATTTCAAAAAGCCTTTGTTCATTTTCCATATGTTTGGTGCCAAATACAGTAAGTTTGCCCTTTCAACTGTGTAAATTCGTCTGAAGAGCAACATAATGCCAAAACACAGCACGTGACAGAAGGTCAGGAGGCACACAAGAATTTTCTATAGAGTTCATATATGTGTTTGCCCAATATGAATTTATCCATTAAGTACTATCTGTAGTTGCTGCCAGGATGTTACATGATTGCAAGCAGATGAGGATATAGCCAGAGCAAAGAGGAACCATCCATAATACATCCATAATACAACATCTGCACTACAACATATTTTATGCTGTTGTTCATGTTCCTCTGCCTTCGATATTCTATATTCTTCGATATTCTATAAATACTTATTAAAGAGACAAGGAGTCTGTTTTGGGAAAGCTGCTACTTTTTGGTTTCTACACATGATGTCTGAGTATACACCTGAAAGTATTATAACAGAATTTATGGAAAACGTTAACTTCATTGTGGTATTTCATGGCAGTACTGCAAGTGCAGGCTATCAGGAATAACACATTAATAATAACTCAAACATCTTAACTGCAATAGTGTTGTAAACAGAAAACACTGTTGTGCTGATTTGCAAATGATTACATAACAAAGAGATTTTCATATCATTGAAATGAATAGAGCCTAGATAGCCAAAGGTTCTCTGTAAATTTCAGCTTTGTTTTCAAATACATGTTCATGACCCATACATTTACTAGGAGAAATATTTGTTCCTCAAACATGAATGTGGATGGTTATGTAAATTATTCTTTGAGTATTACGTTTTCAAAAATAGAGGCTAAGAAACGTTTCCATACGAATAGTAAATTCTCTGGAAAATGTAGCTCGGATATTCTGAAAGTATTTGTGAATTTACACTGGGTTCGTTGAATATTTTGAGCCCAGAAAAGATATTCTGTCATAGAAAACTGACTGAGGAGGAAAAGTGTGAAAACCCAGAGAGCGCCTTGGCGATCGTGTTTGATGGGGGAGGAACATCAAGGGATGCAGGAGGAACTGGAGGATGGTAGTAAGAAGGTTCAGCTCAGACTTCCTCTATGATGTTTGTCATATTTTTCCAACAATGCCATAAAATGCTTTACGGAAGTACGTGATTAGGATAAGCAATTAAACGTTATTATAAGAGCAGGCATTTTCTGAGTGACTGGGGAGAAGTGTGCTCCACTGCACCTTTAAATGCTAGTGTTAAGCTCTACATCAGACATCAGGTAGGGAAAAAGGATGCAAGGTTTTGAGTTTGAGTTTGGATAGTCATACGGACAGACAGCAGAATGAATTAGTGCACTGATTTTCAGAGTATTTCACTTGTTCACCGTCTATATTGTTGCAGTGTATGCCTGCCCAGGCTAATTCTGCGTTCTCTTTCTTCTTCCTTGCTGCTTTGAACAAGAAAAAAAAAAGTATAATTGCTTTGCCAAGTGGTTAAGAGGAGCAGATCTGCCGTCCTTTGTAAACTGCTTTGTAGATCAATCAGTGTGACATGCAGTCAGCATCCCAGTAAATAGAGTGTAATCTTTTTTACTACACCTACAACTAGAGGCAAAAAACCCATAGCTGCAGCAATCAAATACTTATTAATAAGTAACGATGCTCATGAAAGTCTATTTTTTAGATTAAGTATTTCTAAATATGTGCATATATATACAGATGTAAATATATACAAAGTAGGATGAAGTAACTTTCCTATAAGTCTCATCAGTGTTGTTACAGCAGCACATGCTACATTTATGATTCAGTTTCAGCAAGGCTCAATGACAAAATGCCCACTCCAACTAGTAGTTTATTATAATTGCAGACTCCTTATTGCAAACCACAGGACTGACCCTCCTGTTATGCCAGCATTATCAGAAATTTCCATGGTACCCACTCCAGGCTGACAGTGATGTACCTGACAAACAAATAGGAGCCTCTTTTTCTCTGACAGGTTCCTGTACTACACCGCAGTATGGCAATGCCCAGTAACAGCCACAAGCACAGATCAGCAGCAGTGATGCAAATAAGGAGCTGCTCAGCCCTGCAGCCTCTGCTGTATGACAGCTTAAAGTCATATTGATTGCTCCAGGGGACAGTAACAATTTGCGAGAAAAGCTGTGTTCTCCTCTACACCTCTTGCTGTATATCTTTGCCTGAGTTTAAAAGGTAGAACTAGCTCTTTATAGGACATGATTCTCACCGAGGCATTGAATTCAACTGGAATATAAATATCAAGTAAAAGTAATCGTAAAAGCTCCATGAGAAAAAGTTACAGTTGGTACAAAACACGTTTAACTAAATCCTTTGTATAATTCTGTAACCAGTGAAGAATTTTACTGGCACTCAGTTTAAATTCCTGTGAAGAGATTTAGTTCAGCTTCAGCTTGGCCTTTCGTACATGTGAGATTTCAAACAAACTGCAGACTATCAGCATCAGAATCTTGAAGCTTGTTAATCAAGGTATTAGCATATTCCAACACAGTGTTAACAAAACAGGGACTAAAATATGCAAACCATCACTAGAAAGGAAAGGCTTCAGCATACTTATGTTCTACAAATGCTAAATAGCACTCAGAAAGTAATTGCGGATCTTGGACATAATCCACATGTCTTGTTCTAGTATTAGAAGTGAAATGTGGTGAGTCTTTATCTCAGAATGGACTGATTAAGATTTCCTTGCAAAAACTGAAAGGCTCATCACCTGTTGCAGTTGCCTTACACTGATTTGGCAGCTGCTAATCTTTTATATAAATTTCAAGTGAAAGGAATTTAGCACCTGAGAGGGTCTGTGCAGCTTGAGCCTAGTGCCATTGTTTATTAAAGACACTCCAGAAGGTTTCCAGCTGTTTCTTTCACCTGTGGTAGTCTAAAGCCTGGTGCAGAAAAATGGAAACAGCTGGGTCCAGATGCCTATTCTGGGATTCATTTTTCTGTGGATCAGCACAAAGTGTCTTGGGCACATGAGAAATATGTGCCCCATCAGTGTAAGGTGGCTGCCAGTGACTCATTTCTATCTTTCAGGTGGCACATTCTGTTGTTTGTGCAGGGAACAGTGAGTGGAAATCTTAGCTGCCATTACCAAAATATTCACTACATTGGCCAACTTTAAAGTGGTCTCAGTATTGCAGACTGATATCCTTCTAGCACAGTTTGAAAAGTAAATTTTGTTGCTCAGTGTGATGAGAACAGATATATAAATGGCATATAATCTCTTTAAGGACTTTGGTAAATAAATGGTTCTGCTGAAAGGAAGGTCTGCAGAACAGAGAAAGAGCCAAGGAGTATCCCCAGCTCTAGTTACAAAACCATGAGTCCAGAGTGAAATTCTTGCTGATGAAAAGCATCAAGAGTAGCTGAACTTTTAAGTTCCTTGGTGCAGAGAAGGTCTTTCTCTAGAAATTAAAATAGGTGAAGTTGACTCACATTTAGTGTAAGGGAAAGTGGCAGCATCTTTAGGTTAGCAGTTTAGATTGTCTGATTCTCCTTCTTTCCATGAGATAAAGTCTATTAGTGAAACTTTTAATTAGAATGGGTTTTGGTCTGGGCTAGATCAAGACCAGAATGCTGTGGAAGACAATCACAATTGCTCAATCTAAGGAGAACTATTAAATTAAAATATCAACACCTAAAGCTTCTTGAGAAGAAGATAATATTAACCTCACATACAGGGGGTTAGAAATATGGAAAAGGTGTCATCACCTGGAAGAAATTGTTTTTCATGAGTTCATAGCAGGCATATCCCATATTAGAAACAAAACCACTACCATTACAGTGTGGTGAAAGTTTTCCTTTTTCCTAGGGATGAATAGACTGTTTCCCCTTCAGATCTAGTCTCTCCTGCTTGGCAATTTCTTTCTCTGGGTTTATTATTTTACTTGTAACTTTGCTCTTCATTCTTCATTATTAGCTGTCTGCTGAAGTTTCCTTTTTCTATCATCTGCCTTCCCTATTTCACTGCCTACTATTTTGACACTCTCCTGTTCACGTACCATCATTCTCTTTGATCTTACTGTTTTGCTTTCTGATCTCATTCTTCTCTCCACTGCAAACTAATCTTTTCATCACACAACCACTCCCCAATTTATACATCTTGTTTCCTATTCTCTGTCATTTCTTTCTGCCTCATACATTGTTTTTTAATATTTTATCCTCATTGTATCTTACCTTTTCCCTACTTTCCTCTCTGCTGCTCAGACCTCTCTCTATTTTGTACATTGACTTCAAACTTAGCTTGGGAAGGAGTTGCCCAAAACTTACTAATTTTTACTTGCAGGCAAAAGTTTACTTGTTAATAGCTTGTTTTATTTAAGAACAAGATGCGACAAGATTTGGAAGCCTTTAGATGTAATGAAAATGCAGATAATCCAGTAGGTATAATAATTTTGTTAAATAATATGCCGCCTTCCTGCTTCTTTAAGTATTTAAAATTGCCTCGCAACTCTTTCCACACAGCACACAAGCAGAAAGCAATTGGGCAAAAATAGAAGTCATTAACTGTGGAGATGAACTAAGCACAGCAGGTAGTATATATGATTCAAATTCAAATCACCACTTCTCAGAAGCAAACTCTGGAGGGGTTATGGTTTCTGCAGTAGACAGAGGGAGTATCATCTGAATGCTCATTAAAATGAAACATAAGGACTGATCCTTATATCTTTATTGGGGTGAGTAGACAAAATTCATTTGGGATTTGGGAGTATTATTCTTAAAAGGAGGAAAAAATCCTTGAACAAAACTAAGGGAAAAAAAATCTAGATTAATGGAATAAACTAAATATTAGTTAACTGTATTACAGACTCTAAAGAATGGGAAGTTGACCTTTGAAAATGTGTATGTATGGTAGATAAAAGTCCTTAAAAGGTATTTTGAGGGAAATGGATTGCTTCTCTTTTCAGTATGCAGAAATGGATTCAATATTAATCCAATACTGTTTTTAACATGTTTGGTGCCTCTTGGGGAAAAAGTACATACCTCATATTTGTAACAGAACATGAAAAAAAAGTATGCTATCGATTGGCCTTGCTGGCCGCACACTCTTTTTTTGCTATGTTAATTACATCCACCTTCCTGATCAGCCTGCTTCATGAAGGTCAAAAGTTAAATTCCTGTCCAAAAGCTTGTATGCAGTAAAGGGAGCCCATCTGACATTCAAATAATAATTTTCTGTGAAGGTCAAGTTTGAGTCCCTCACACCAGCAGACATGACCACGGTTCAGCTCATCAAAGCTGCACCCAGAAACCACTGGATTTTTGGCAGAGTACAGTGACTCCACGTTGTTGCAAATTCAGTGGTGCCATTCTGAATCTGCCGGTGAACTCCAGGATGCAGAAGTTACTGAGTTGCCAGAATGTGTTTCTTTATTGCATGACAAAACCAAGCAGGTTTAACTGCATTTCATATCCCTTGGTCTCGTGGAAGCTATTAATCAGCTAATTTAAAAGCAACCACCACTGAAAATGTGCATTTGGTGTGAAAGTAACCATGGAAATGTTAATGAGAATGTAAGGACAGGCTGGACCACAGGCACGGGCTGGTGTGTTATGGAGGTGCACATACCATTCAGATGGGATTTCTGGAAAGCACTTACAGACTTCTCCACAGGGTCTGTGAGCTCCTCCAGTCCCCAGCCATAGAGAGAATGCTGCATCTGTAAGGCTACTTCAAGGGATCAAAAGATTGTCTACTAGCCTGGGCTGAAATAGAATGTGAGTATGTTTTCTGAAAGCTGCTTGGTATCCAGGGAGTTAAAAAATGTGTTGACTTTCAGTCTTTGACATTTTTCCTGCTTACAAGCCCTTTATAGTGCCCTCTATTATATGTGAAGAGTTGCTGGTTTCAGTCTCCAGCTTTGCAGACAGCTTTCCCAAAAAAAAAAATACCCCAATTGACTTTAATTGGTTGCAGACTCCACCTGCTTGCTAAGGTGCCCTGGCTATGCGTGGGAGGAAGATGGTAGAAAGGTGGTGGCTTGGCCTTGTCCCATTGCTGCAGAAATAACTGTCCCAAGGAAAAGGCTAAAGGACATCCATCCTTTCCCAAGCACTGCATTTTCTTAGTGATTTTTATAATTATCAACATACCATTAGCTATGGCACTAAACAGTAGGCTTCACCAAGTCAGGCCTTTTCATCTATATCAAGCAGGGTAACATATTTCAAAGTCAAAAGGAAAAATGCATTAGGCAACATGATGGCAACTGTAACCCTTCTGGATATATTGCACCATAAATACTAGGAAACACTACAGTAGAGCTTTTATCAAATCCTGGGCCTGAATGTAAGAGACTGTACCTTCCACAAATCAAAAAAATGATACAATAAATCACTCCTCCTGATGTCGTATTATTCTGAGCTACCATCCCTAAAGAACACGGGATGGTCAATAGTTGGTATGACAAATAGACCAGCCACTTCAGTAACTTTCAGCCATATACTCATCTCAGGTTAATCAATGTAAAAGGCATAAAATATCCAACTCTTTGATACTGTTATTCAAAGTTCCTGTTTGGCAGAATACTAAAATATATATGGCTAATTTGGGATTCAGATTGCCTTTGACAGTAGCCCTTCTGTGCTTAAAAGTAGGCATGTATTTAAATTCCTTACAGAAATGGAACTCAGAAGGAAAAATGGGCTATTAGGGATTTAGGAGTCTGAGCTGAGAGATTGACCAGTTTTAAATTCAGACAAGGGTGGTGCCTTTCATGTTGTATGGAGGAAGGCACATATTGTTCATGTTTGTTACTTCGTAAGCAATCATACTTGCTCTGTTGTCACTGCCGGCCCATAATCATTTCCCTTACCCAATTAGGTTGCAGCTAAAATCTCACTCAAAAATCTTTCTCCCCAAAACAACTCAATCGCTTTTACTTACCTTTACTGTGATTAGCTGAGAGTGCACTTTTAAAGCCTCTTTCTTTCCCACATTTAAATGTGAGGTCATGTGTTGACTTCAAAATTAACTCTCAAGCCAGCGGTACTTTACTGGCACCTCAGCTTCCACGAACTGGGTGGAACAAGATTTGAACCGTGTGACAAAGTCTTTGTGTAACCAAGGGCACAAAACGGTGGTGATGAGGCACAGAGAGATGGTTAACACTGGCTCCTGTGTACACATTACATAGCTATGGCTACCTGACTCCTCCATGGCCAAAGATGAGATTATCACAGATGGAGGCTTAGAAATGGGTGATGTAGGCTACATGTATGTACATATATGTTGTCTGAAGCAGAATGGCCTCTGCATGTGTGTAGGCTATTATTCATTTTTTTTTTTTAAAAAGTTTGGTCTAGGAACTAGAATTATCATCTTTATCCAACTATATCTAAATTCATACCGCTGTTGTACCACTTCAGACCTACCACTTTTCAAATTGCTGGAATAATACCAAAATGAGGTCCTAAAAATACTGCATGTAGTCTGTTATTTTGGTGCAAAACCATGAAAGAACTGCAACAATTCTGTAGGCATCATTTAGTGTAAATTCCACAGATAATGCAGTGGGAAGGTCCAAGTGAAACTTTATTTAATATAAAGCAACCTTTGAAATTGCAGCAGTCTATGGAAATGTAAAATACCACTCTTCTATTTTTAGGAGCCAAACAGAATTTGCAGGGCTAACAGCAAATGGGGAGTAGGAAGAAGCAACACTTGCAATTTTATATGTAGAATGAAAACATTTTTATAGAGTAAAAAAGTGCGTGAGGTAAGGAATTTATTGTATGGTGGTGTTTTAGGTGCTTTTAAGAGCAAACCCCAGCTGAAGTGACAGGTTATGGAAAGGGACATATACTGCAGTACCAATGTTTTATATATATATATATAGTTATGCCAATTGTAATTTCTTGGGCTCATCCCTCTGAATTAAATTAAATAATACAGCAAGTACATGCCTTTTTGGAAGAGTGTCCAACTCAGTAATGGCAATGGAGGGGTGCTGAGACAAAATACCAAATTCTGTGTTTCAATGGCAGCTCCACCTGGTTTCAGCCATCATGACAGCTGTGCTAATACTAGCCCCTACAAATAGGAAGGCTTCTCGTTTAGTTTACCCTCTTTCAAGTAGAGAGGATTAGATGATAGACAGCCAAGGGTCTAAACGTGTCTTTCTACTAAGTTTCAAAGAATGCAGTAAACAAAAGAATTTTTGAAAGAAAGAAGGGTACTAACTCTATATAAGCTTTACAAAATATTATTTTTTTACAAAATTTAATTGGCAAAGTAGCTATTGTGCTATTGCATCCAATAATTCCCACTTCATTACATCCTCACTGATGCTGAGCCATCCTTACATGGGGAAAGGTAATTCACCCATTCGAGAGCCAGGAAGGAGGGACTAGAGAACAGTCTGCTTTTCAGTAGCCTGGATTTCCTCAGTACTCATTTAGAGGACAGTAGCTTGTGTTTGGTTACTGCATGTCTTCCAGTCTTCAGTTCTTTTCATCATTTTGCTCCAATGCCTGTACTTTCTTGGTATTTATCTGTGCTTTGCTCCTATTTTGAGTGGGCCAGTCTTTAACTCATTCCTGCATTTCTCTGAAAAAGAATCAAGAATCCTTCCCTTTCTTTCTTTATTCATCATTTGAAAGGGAAAAAAAAAAAAACAAATTCAGATGTTTCTGCCTTTGAGTGGCTCTTGTTTTGTGAACTCGCAGTTCTGAACTGAATTTTTTTATTGAGAAGGTGTGTTGTTTGAGTATCTCAGGCAAATCCATAAATTTTGTAAACATACATATTTTAATCAGTGACAAATTACTTTTTTAAATTACTGTAAAAGCTAGTCAAAGATTTTAGGAGTTTATGTCAAAGTATTTTTCCATTGAGAAAAGTAATTTTGTCAATATTGAAAAGCTTGAGAAGAATCTTTGAACCTGATACACTCAAACCTTTATGTATTTACAGAGGATGAAAGTGATAATAGGGAAAAGAAGTGAATATATTCCTTGAAAGATCATAGGAGCACAGAAAAGGTGACGAAAGGTTACTCCATCTCTGCAAGAGATTTCGCTGTGACCCTGGCAGAAATCTTGTATCTGGTTTCAGAGTCCACATGTGTGAGCCAATGCAGGCAGGATGCAGGAACAACCACAAACCATGGATTAAAGGCAAAGCACAAATTTAATCTCAATACTTCATGGATTGGGGAATCTCTGAAGTAACATCTGGGCAGAGGCAGGCAAGCAGGGGACACAGGCACTGCAGAGTTCGGGCCAGCCTGAGTTCTTGGTAGCCAGAGTCCTCATTAGCCAGAGCGTGGAGGACAGAACAAGAAAGCCAACTCCCTGCTCTAGCTGGTATTTCAAGGGTTCGAGCAGGCATAGCTCTTTCCCTGGCACTTTGATCTTCTTCAGCAGCAGGGCAGGAATCTCAAGCGGCAAGATCAGGTGTCCCTGAGTCTGTCACAGGCTTGTGTTATCTAAGTGCAGATGTTCTACCTGCAAGCATACAAGAGTAANGGGGGGGGAACAGACATGAAAATGTTTTATGAGTTGGTAAATTGCTCTATACTAACAAATTCAGATGATCAAATATCAGATACATGTGAGAAAATCTAAGGAGTGAAATGATCAAAGCCTAAACGAGGAACATAAAAGGGGTAACTCAAAGAGTTCCTGTGTTTTACAAATTGGACAATATCAGGAAGCAAGACTATATGTAGTAGACCTAGATAAATATCCAGATTATAATCAACAATCATAACTCTTACTAAGATTGTAGTGAATTCTTTCACTAGCAGCTTTTTCCATCAGGATCGACAATTTTTAGTATAACTTACCTTCTGCTTCCACAGTGACCTCTGGCTCTGTGGTATCTGTTCTTTAGAATATTGCTTAAATATAGGTTAGTGTCAAAAAGCCTGAACTGAAAGGAAACATTTACGGTGGACTGTTCTCGTAGTAAATGTGTTTCAAGAGATCTTCGTGTTCTTGATTTGCATCTTTTGTATTTGCAAGCAATAAATGGTGAAACTTTTAAATTTTATGTGAAAATATTGTTTTCCCTCTTTTTGATACACCCTTTGAATGAAATCTCCTTTAAAAGCTGTATATTGAAGACATTTTGAAAAGCATAGATTTTTAGAAGCAAAACACCCATTACGTATTGAACGTATCCTTCTGTCTTTTTTGTCTGTGTTTACTGTATTTATAGGTGCTCTAACACTTGAAAGAGTAATTTCAAGTATGTTTGTGCTATATCTACATCTTTATGCTACTGGATCTGTCTTTCTTAACAGATGTTCTTCTAATTCATTTATGATGTATCTTCGGCAATATTTATTGTATTTTCAAGGATTAGTGGAAGGAGGCCAAACGTGAAGGAGTAGGATTTTTCAGTCCTCAGTGCATTCAGATATTTTCCTACTGGGTACACAGTCTTGGCCTATAGTTACTTTGGGGGTTTTCCTTTCTTGGGGTTCTCTGTTTCATATTTCACTATGGGAAGCTTGACACTTACCTTTTCCTTTTGCTGTTTGTTTTTTTTTTTTTTTAGAGGTATTTCTAGTATTTTCACAGATTTTGTGACTGTCTAAAAAAATCAATTGATCATGTGCTTCCTGTTAACCTCAGCCCTTTTTCTCCCCATTAATTTACGTGCTAGAGTTCAGAGGCTTAATCCATATCTGTAGTCCATACAACAAAACTACATCTTACCATCCTTTGTTTCTTCATGTTGAAGTAGTTTCTCTCTTCTGTATTGAAACTACAAGGTACCTATCCACAGAAATACCCGCCCAAATTCAGCTGAACTGTTGATTTTAATCAGATTCCCAGATCCAGATGCTCTTTGGTGAAAATTTTGATTGGGTTCTTCACAGTTCAGCTTTGTCACACGTGGATTTCCAGTTCAATTTAAAAAAGCAATTTATATTCCAAGTAATATTTGAGTCTAGTTGTATTCTACACTGATCTTCCTTCTGATCCCTTTCTGGTTTGCCAGGTGCATTTTTACCTGTTTTGGGCAGAATCCAAGAGATGCCTGGAATTGGGGCACAACAGCTGCTCTCTGTCAGTTGCTGATTATCCAAGTAGAAATTTATGCCTCTTCTTTTTTGAGAATCTGCGAATGAGCTGGTAGAGAGGCCTACAGAAAAGGAGGCCTGTGCCCATATTAGCAGGATAGAAATACTCCCTTAGCTTCATGTGGGTTTTGATTTAAGCACTCAGAGCTATGGAGAATCTTGAGGATTTGTGAGTTAGCTGGAGGCTGCAACTATTTCAGCAAAGCAGCAGTGCTGAAAACTGAAAAGTGATATGTACAAGAGGAAACAAATGAAAGGAGGCCCTGAAAAAACACAGTGACTTTTCCGGAGTGATTGGCAAGATTACCTCCTACAGTTAGAATATGGAGTAGAAGAGGTAACACCCTGTCTTTATCTGTGAATCAAGACACTTTGAAACATAAAACAGGGGAAAAAAGGGGCAGAAGACTCATTCCCCAGTTTCAAAAATGTGTCAGCAACAGGGCATCTCTATGGTGTTCCAGTAACTGAACAGGCTTGTGTGCCACTGATGCAGACCAAAGTGGAAGGAACTGGATCTGCCAATTACAATACTGCTAGCCCCAAACCTTAAATAACGAGATTTTACTTTCAAGTCGCAGGATCAGCCCCTGTCTCTGGCAAGTCTTAGAATTATGCATACACTACCTTAGAAATGACAGACTGTAAATGGAAGCAGGAAATACCACGTCTTTAACCTTTTTAAATTTTCATTTGGTTTTATTCAGAACTTCTATCTTTTTTCCCAAACTCTCTTGTTCTGGTGAACTGATAATATGAAGATGGTTAAAAACAACAAGGAAGTACAAATTATTTCAGTTACTATAAACATCCTTTTTTTCTCCTTCTGCCTCAATGTCGCTGTATTCACAAACTCTCCTGATCACTTATTACAAAATAACATTCTGTATTTTAAAAGCTGCCAGAAAAATAACCCCATCTAAATAAATTAGATATTTCAAAAATGCTATTTTACAAGCAAACTAGAAAGATTTTTTGAACTTGTGATACTAATAAAAAATGCTGTTTGTCGAACAAACTATTAAAGATCTTCTAAGTGAGGCATTTCCTAGTGAGGTATTTTTGTGCTTGCAGACCTTTGTATATTACACCAAAAAGCAGTCAAGCAGTGACACCCAGTGGCTTCAGAATTCTCTTCATTTTCTATCACAGAGAAATCTTGTTTCTCTCTTTTAGTTTCAAATCCAGTGTTACTCAAAATAAGTAAATAACTTTCTGATGAAAAGGTAGTCAGAATACCATAGTTATAAATGGCCTGTCTATGTGGCTAGGTGTGAAATGATTTAACTACCATGCATAAGGGTACTAATCAACTCCATGCACGTACTCAAGAAAGACGTGGGAATACACTCACATCTCAGTTAGCCTTCGAACAATCAAGGGTAAAAAATCTGGGCTTAAAATCCTTTACCTGTTAGAGAGAGAGAGAATTTTTAACCTTTTTTAAAGCCTTTGAAATTCATGAATGGAAAACACAGTGTAGATGTAAATTTCTATTAATATTTATTATATCAGTAAAAATAAATAAGAGGCGATACTAGTGCTGGCAGTTAGGATGACAGCTTGATGACTTCTTGAAGTCATCTGGAACTGAAACTGCAAAGTAAATCAAAATTCTGCCAAAATAAGTTTCCCTATGAAACCTGACTGAACTCTAATTTCCACAGAGGAGTACCTTGAAAATAAATTGTCTGCCTAACATAAGGAGTAAATACAAGAAAACTCATTTTGCTATTGCTGTGTCTTGGAACTATGACATTTTTCTTTTTTAAATCAATAGCCTTACTTTGTCAAAACAAGTGAAATACCTTAGTCACATAGTACTCATGACCATAAGAACAAACTGTCAGATCACCCAGCCTTTTAAAATATGGTCCAATAGCTGTTTTCAGGGTATGTCCCTGCCTAGCAATTTTATGAAGCATTTGTACCTTGTAGAAGCTGCAGAAGAGGAACTCTAGCAGACGACTTCTTTGTTTTGCTTAGATGCTTCTGAACCAGTTCAGTGTAACCAGATGAGTGTATGGAAATGAAGACAGTAAAAAAAAAAACAGTAAAAATGCTTTCCTCCTATTTGGTACTCTGGTGACTGCATCAGGGCCTCTGTGTCCTCTCTTGGTCTCCAGAAAGGACACTGTGTGTGTGGGATGGGTCCAGCACAGGACTTTGGGATGGTGGGGGTTGGGGCACAGGGCACCGAAGGGCTGACTGAGGGAGCTGCCTCTGTTCAAGAGGGTGGTGAGACAGTGAAGCAGGTTGCCAGAGAAGTTGTGGACATCCCATCCCTGGAAGTGTTCAAGGCCAGGTTGGCTGGGGCTTTGAGCAACCTGTTGTAGTGAAAGATGTCCCTGCCCATGGCAGGGAGGGTTGTGCCATAGACGATCTTTAAAGGTCCCTTCCAACCCAAGCCATTCTGTGAATCTATGAGTGAAAGGTTCTCTGGTCATCATCAAGAGAAGGCCATCAGCTGCCTACTGGGAGGGTGTAGAGAAGATGAGTCCTGATTCTTCTCAGAGGTGCTCTACGGAGGAAGGATGAGCAGCACCAGACCCACTCTGGCAGATGGAGAAATCCTAGTTAGATAAAAGGAAAAGTCTGTCACCATGTGGGTGCTCAGACATGGAACAAGTGCCCAGGGAGGCTGCAGAGTCTCTGGTCCTTGAGGGTATCCAAGCATGATGGAACAAGGCCCTGAGCAACCTGACCTGACTGGAGCTACTCTGAGCAGGAGCTTGGTCCGGAGACCTCTAGGGGTCTCTCCAAGCTTCTGTGCTTTTGTGGTCTTTGAATGTCAGACTTCTTGCCTTATACAAATTAGAGTCACCCACAATCAAGTGGCCTCTGTCCTACCACATCCCAGGCCCCTTCTTCAGACAATCACCAGCACGGGTGACTGGCCCACCACTGTCCCAAGGCACATGACCACCAGCAACTACCCCATGGGTGGGCTTTGTTCTGTTGATCACAAGGTAGCAGTCCTCCCACTTTGTAGTCTCCTTCTCCTGCCCATGCCTGACCCCTGTGCTAGTATGATCCTGTGGGAGACTGCTGAAGATGGAGTAAAAGATATTAAGTGGTCTACCCTTGTCCCACTGGGCCAGACAAGCAACCTCCTAGGTCAGACCTGGCATGACTTGCCTGTGGTAAATCCCCACTGGCTCCCACCACCTGATAGCTGCCACGGGCTTGGGCAAACAGATTTCCTTTCAGAGGCAGAGAAAGCATTTCCCCGCCATGGGATGCAGCAGGTAACTCTTGGTTTCCCTTCAACTTCTTCAGACCTGTTGCAGTGCCACAATAGACACTTTTTTTCCTGGCACTATTGAAGGGCAAATTTACCTGAGGCAAATCTGAGAGATTGTGACAGTAAGAGCCAGCCATCCTATATTTGCCTCAAAATAGGCTGGAAAGTTGTTCTTGCTACAATGCAGCTGATAGTTCAATCAGTATGTATCTTTGCAAACTCATCAGCAAAGAAATTTTTCAAACAGACGAACAACTCCTGTAGCTGTTTACAGAGAGATGGATGAAAACCACAGAACAGCACTGAAGAGAAAAATTGCAACAGGAACATGTCTTGGCTTGCTCAGGTGCTAGTTAGAGAACAGTTCTAAGGGCAGGAATGTCTTAGATTAGAGAAATCATTTGCTGACTGCCCTCTTCTTTCCCCTTTTCTTCTCATAGCCAAATGAATTGTGTTTATGTGGCAAGGTTTAGGTAGCTGCAGGAGGCTGCAGGGACGACTTCTGTGAGAAGACACCAGGAGCTGCCCCCATCTTGGCCAGAGCCAACGCCAGCTGGCTCCAAGATGGATCAGCCACTGGCCAAAGCTGAACCTGTCAGCAATTCTGGTGGCACTTTCAATTCAATGCAAGGAAGTAGTTGCATCCACTTAGAAATTTATAACAATTTCCAAGCCAGAGGCCTGTAAACAAAACCATATTGTTGATGTTTTTCACATCTGACATCTGACTCCCTCTTCTGATTTTTCCTCTTTAAAAAATGCAGTGGAGTATTTGCTGTGGACAACAGATGCTGACATGGCTGGTTTTATAGTGAGGTGCCAGCTGTTCCTTATGTTCCAAAAACAATGCCAAACCTGCTGACAGGAGACTTATTATAGTGTCTTTTATCCAGTGGTAAGTTGTTCCAAGTGGGCAATTGTTCCCACTGAAGTTTTTCCTCTTTTTAATAGCCATTTGTTTTTATGCCAGAGGTCACTGCTGTTATCATTACCTGTAGCGGCAGGACATTTGGAGTAATCAGCCATATGGTATTCTCTAAAGCAGACCTACAAGTGAAGAGCAAACAGAGCATTAAGCAGAAAGGGAAGTATTTCCGTAACTGTAGCTACATTTTCACCCATATTAGTTCTGCAAAGGTGGGGATTGTGGTGCAAACAGTGCTTTTAGAGAAAATCAGTTTGGCTTGGCAGAAGTGAAATCTCTGCCAAGAGAGTGCTCTCCCACCACAGTAATAAGACAGAACTTCTTGTGACCTTCCAAGAAAGCATCATTTCCCTCCTCTCTGCCTACATCTTCATAAGCAACGATCTCAGAGAAACCCTTCACACATAAGTTTGATTAATTCCTTCTCTTGTTTCTAACCTGCCCCCTGCCCCAGTCTCACTTCTAACTAGCACAACCTGTTTCTGGGGTGGGCTCTGTTATCTAACAGCAAGATTTTAGGGCTCTTCAAAATAGGTCTACTAGTATGATCCTCAGAAACTGCTAAATTACTGGAACCCAGCCCTCTAACCCTCAGCTTCACTAAGGGCAAGTCCTGCCTGAACAACCTAGTGGCCTTCTGTGAGGGAGTGATTACATCAGTGAACAAGGGAAGAGCTACGGATGTCATCTATCTGGACTTCTGCAAGGCCTCTGACACAGTCCCCCACAACATCCTTCTCTCTAAATCAAAGAGATGTATTTGGTGGGTGGACTATTCAGGGGATAAGGAATTAGTTGGATGGTTGCATCCAGAGGGTAGTGGTAAATGGCTTAGTGTCCAGATGGAGATTGGTGACAAATGGTGTCTGTCAAGGGTC
Source organism: Pedionomus torquatus (assembly GCA_013398155.1). Classification (NCBI taxonomy): domain Eukaryota; kingdom Metazoa; phylum Chordata; class Aves; order Charadriiformes; family Pedionomidae; genus Pedionomus; species Pedionomus torquatus. The sequence continues at coordinate 529,080 of VZRU01016162.1, read as the reverse complement.
TGTACTGTTCATTCTGTTCATCAATAATACACACTGTGGGATCAAGTACAGTCTCAGCAAGTTTGCAGATGACACCAAGCTGAATGGTACAGCTCGCACATGTGAGTGATGGGATGCCATCCAGAGCAACCTGGACAAGCTAGTGAAGTGGGCCCATGTGATCCTCATGAAGTTCAACAAGGCTAAGTGCAAGGTCCTGCACCTGGGTCAGGGCAAGCCTTGGAATCAATACAGGCTGGGGGATGAAGGGATTCAGAGCAGCCCTGAGAAGGACTTAGGGGTGTTGGTGGATAAAAAGCTAGAAATGAGCCAACAATGCATGCTCACAGCCCAGAAAGCCAACTACATCCTGAGAAGTGTGGCCTGTAGGTCAAGGGATGTGATTTTCCTCTCCCCTCCCCTCCCCTCCAACCTANTGTCCAGATGGAGATTGGTGACAAATGGTGTCTGTCAAGGGTCTGTACTGTTCATTCTGTTCATCAATAATACACACTGTGGGATCAAGTACAGTCTCAGCAAGTTTGCAGATGACACCAAGCTGAATGGTACAGCTTGCACATGTGAGTGATGGGATGCCATCCAGAGCAACCTGGACAAGCTAGTGAAGTGGGCCCATGTGATCCTCATGAAGTTCAACAAGGCTAAGTGCAAGGTCCTGCACCTGGGTCAGGGCAAGCCTTGGAATCAATACAGGCTGGGGGATGAAGGGATTCAGAGCAGCCCTGAGAAGGACTTAGGGGTGTTGGTGGATAAAAAGCTAGAAATGAGCCAACAATGCATGCTCACAGCCCAGAAAGCCAACTACATCCTGAGAAGTGTGGCCTGTAGGTCAAGGGATGTGATTTTCCTCTCCCCTCCCCTCCCCTCCAACCTAGAATATTGCATCTAGCTCTGGAGTCCTCAGCACAGGAAAGACATAGACTTGTTGGAGCAGGTCCAGAGGAGGGCCACAAGAATGATCAGAAGGCTGGAGGATAGCTTGAGAAAATTGGCATTGTTCAGCCTGGAGAAGAGAGGGCTCTAGGGAGATGTTATTAAAGCCTTTCAGTACTTAAGGGGGATTATAAGAAACATGGGGACAAACTTTTTAGCAAGGCCTGTTGCAATAAGGCAAGGGGTAACTGTGAGTAGGTTAAAAACAAGAGGAAAATACAGAGTAACTTGGGCTGCTCAGCACCTCGTAGTGAGACCTCTTAATTTCAGTATATGACTTTCTGCAGGTTATGTATCATGGCACATTGTGACAGCCCCTCAGCTAATTTGGAAAATTCATGAATCGCTAAACACTTGGGAAAGTCTGAGCAAGTTCTCAGAAGTGGCAAGTTCTAGAGAAACTTCTTTTGTTGTTGTTTTGTTGTTTGTTTTTTTTAAATACCTGGTCTACATCACAGTCAGTATAGATGGATTGAAAAGGCTATTTAGAGGTTAAAAAATATCTTCAATCTTCTACATTAAAATAAAATAAGCTGTTTTCTTTTTAACTTTTTTTGTTGTTGGGAAAGGCACAAAATAAGATAGAAAGATGGTTGCTTTTTTTCATCTGAATAGAAAGGAGGGGAAGAAATAAAGAAGAGGGACAGTTCAGAAAGAAACAGCTTATACAAGATGTTTAATCTTTGTTTTCAAGTACTTTAAGGGCCTGACTTTCATGGTGCTGTTGTCTCGTGTTAGTTAGATAGAAAATGCTACAAAATAAAACTTAATGGCAGTACTGTTTACCTGCATGATCTCTTCTGTGCATGATGTTCCTCTTGACTGCTTTTGTTTAATCCAACTCTAAAATCTCTCAGGTTAAGTACCTCACACAAGCAATGTTTTTTTTTATAGTATCTGTTGCTGTTTCGTAATTGACTTTGCTCCTTCGCATGAAAAATGGCCACCTATATTTTGCTTTTTTTCACTTCTAGCACTTCTATTTGCTCTTGAAATGTCTTCTGTTAATTATTTTGAAACATACTTGTCTATGCAAGTTTTTTAAAAAAATATTTCTAATGCTTTATAATTTTTTATTGTCTGTGTTATAAAATCATGGAGATTCAAAAAAAAAAAAAAAAGAAAAGAGTTTATATAAACAGCTTGATATTTTTAGAGCACAGGGTCAAGCAGATCAGCTTTTAATTAGAAACAGATTAAACTTTGATCACTTCTCTCAGTCCAGCATGGACTGAAGGTAATCCTTCCAAGCTTTGGAGTGAGCATAGTTGAGATATCTTGCCAGTGAATTTGCATTTCAAATTGAAGGTCAGAAAGTCAAAGCAGCAGACTAAAGCTGGGAAGGCTTAGATCCTACCAGAGCATGGACACAAATGATGTGCAGCTGGGGAACACAAAAGAACAGTAGTCCAAACTACAAATCAAATGCTGAAGTGCTCCTAAGGTCTCAACATCAGTTCATTGATTTATGGTAATGTATGACTATATCTATTTTGACAAAACTTGTATGAAACCAGATAGTATTGTGGCTCATATCTAAGGAATAGAGTTAATAATCTTTGTTTCCATAGGTTTTTGTCAAATAAGCTAATGGTAGCTTCAAAATGCAATGGAAAGAATCATGAGATTTGACTAAGACTGTATATATGTCATATGTGTTTGATGTGTTTATAGTGGTTCTATGATTGGCACATCCCTGTGCACCTTTGTACTTTAGCTTTGTTTCAAAAATTCATCGCTGCTCAAAAAGGGCAACTTAAAAAAAAAAAAAAAAGCCTTTTAAGGATAGAAGGATGTATGTTTATTTGCAAGAGAATCATAAATATTTAGTAAAGAATATTATCAAAGCTACTGTTTAAATAACATCATTAGAACAGGGTGAAACTGCAGTGGCAAAGGTATCAATCTAAGAAATTCAAAATGAGAAGATAGAACATGAAAATTTCTCGCTGTGGTTTAATAATAAAAATAAACTAACATAACTTTTGAGAAAGCCAGTTATGAAATAAAGCACAAAGGACTGTGATTTCCTCTGTTATGCTATATTTAGCTGTTTCTGAAAGTTTTTCTAAATGTTAAAACAGTCTCTCTGCTCAGGTGAGTGCACATCCCTTAATATTGCTTACTGTAAAATCTCACTGAAGTTTTCTCAAAAGCAGTGCAGCTCAGGGGCCAGCAGGCTGACATCCTCTTCTTGGCTCTGGGGCAGCTCAGTTGAAAACCATTTTTCTCATTTTTACTTGCTCTGTAGGAGTACCAAGGGGATACAGAATTTAATGGGAATATCTTGTTCCTTGCTGGTAAATGACCTGTTAGGCCCTAAAATGAATGATATAATGATTGGGGAGCACAAAGCACAAACAGGCCGAAGCAATGATGATTGCTGCAACCCTTTGAACATCTTCCACAAGGAAGGCAGTCAGAAAAACATAGCCACGAAAGCACTAGCCTTATAGAAAAGATTTCAGACAGAACTTAGAAGAACATGTCGATATCTGGTTATATCTTAACACACATATTGTTCTCAAAATTTTTTTCAGCCTAGTACTAATCTTTTATGTTGAACCTTTTCCATATAAAACTGGAGTGAATGTAAGTTTTGGTTTTGTGGTTTTTTTTGCACTCAGAGTATCAGTCGTGGAATACATGAGTTCAGAATACAGACAGTAGATGTTCCTGATACTGGGCTATCCCAGAGGAAACCCTTTTTTGTCAAAAATGTGGAAATGAAGACATACTGATTGCTAAGAATTTTTTTTTCTAGAGGAGCAAATAAATTTAAGTTATAATTTAAATTTAAAATACAATGTTTTTCCTTGGTGATTTGATTGAATACAGTGAAACTTTGAAAAACTGAATTGAGACTGAAAATCTCTGATTTTGTGGGAGCTGGGTGGTTTGATTAGTATGAATTTTATTTTCAATGATTTCTTAAACCTAATTTTCCTGGAAAAGAGGAGAAAGTCTGAGCAGAGTATGTGCACTGAATTCCAATTTTGTTTTTCAGTAGGTTTTCTATAAAGACTCTGGATAGGTAAATGGGTGAGCTGAATTATTTCTCTCTTCTCCGGCTGCAAATTGACACCCGTCCCTGGTCTGTTGCTCAAACTGATGTGCAAATGGTGTTTCACTACCTCTTTCTGCATCACGCTTCTATTTATTTTAATTTTTTTTAAGAGTTTTCCCTGGCCCTGAGGTCTTCCCCCCACCATAGCCCCAGCGCTTGATAAAGCCGAGTGCGGGGACAGGCGGCTGGCACTAGAGGGTGCTGCATATCTGGATTTTCAAGACCTTTTTTCCCTTCAAAGTAAGCGATGGCAGCGCTCCGGGTTGTGGTCTATCTAACGCGGTTTGCCGCTGTTGCGGTTCTGAACTTTCCCATTAGTTCTTGGCTATGCCTGATAACCCTGATATAAGACAGTGGGAAAAGACTGGGAGTTATCACTTCTTAGAGTCTAGCTAGAGATGCTGTGTGTGATTTATTTTTTTTTAATTTTATTAATTTTTTTAGCTCTTTTCTTGCTGAACTTTGCTTAAATACTTGTCTGCACGTGGCTTTTATCTTTTATTTTTTTTTAAACAAAAAAGATGTAATAGTTCCACCTATTAATTAATTTTTCTTTGTCATTGACACATAAGTGGGTCGACATTTTTAATTAGATAGGTTTGTACTTTCTTCCAATGATCTTTTAAAGTAAGTTTTGCCTGTGCATAACTCAGCTGGGTTTTCCGATAATGTGCAATGGGTGGGCAAAGCAATAGGTCACGCTTGTAATGATGTATACTTGTAAATGTTCTTACACAATTCTTATGAGCAACTATTGGCAATTTACTGTGACAGCTATGGTATCTGAAAAACATGAAGTATGTGTTGTGGAGGTATGGTCCTGTGGAAAAAAATAAATATGCAGCTAGAAAAACACCAAAACCCCAATATTATTTTATTCCTTTTCTGTTACCATTTAAAGCAAATATTTGCTCTTCTGAGGTAACATCAGCAGCACTATGGTTATGACCTGTGCAGCACCGTGTCATAAGATACCCAGGCCAGGTCTGGATGAGTTGGTATGGCTGAACAGCGTAGGAGCTCCTCTTGAGCCGTCTGTGAGAAACTTAATGTAGCTGCCTGCATCTGGGATGGACTCAGCCTCTAGTAAAATTTGACACTTGGCTGGATTGAGCTATATTTTGGGGAAAAAATGTTGCCATGCTGCAAGGATAGAAATGTTGGTACTCAGGTTGCCACAGCTGCAGTGTTTGTTTCATTTTTTAGGTGAATTCCTCAGATTTCAGGGACATGTCTGATTTGGGAATGATAAGGCTTCAAAACTCAGTTATCTCAGAACTTTCGTCATCATTTGAGAAATAAGGATATGTCATTTTCATGGGACCCCTCAGGAAGTTGGGCAAGGATGTGATTTTCTGTGTTGTGATTATCCTAACCAAGAAATAAGGAAGGATAGGCATGCTAGATAATCACTTGGGAGTTTATCTCTTCTACCCATCAGACCCCATTAGTTCACAGATAAAGCATGTTCCTGAAGAGACATGAGGTTGGATACATGGTTCTGCTGGGTATGTTCTCCCTAAGCTACCACACTGCATCACTAGCAGAGCGACTTAATGACTTTGTGCTGACTGCTGTGGGATTCTGATTTGTTTCTGTACTAAGCCAAAGCTTGCTTGGTTCCCTGCACTGATCCACTCTGGGATGTGCCATGGCTGTTGGGTGTTAGAGAGAAAATACTGGCTTCTCCAGCTGTTTTCTTTTCGCATATGTTCTTTTCTAAAGACTTACGTTGGCTGGAAAGGCATGTTTGAGAAAATACTGTTTCTAGTATAGTCAGAATAAATACATTTTCCTTTGGTATATAAATGAAATGGGCATTTAACCAGTGAGCTTCATGCAGGATTGTTCCTCTGGTGCATCACAGCCGTGTTGAGATGGCTTCTGCCTGGAGCCAGCGCAATGTTCCTGATCAGCCTTTCTCCCAGCCCATCCATTACTACTTCCTGGTTCCTCTGACACAAATGTGAGAGAAAACTGTTCCTCTACTGACAAGTACTTTACGGTTAATTAGCTCTAACATAAAATAAACAGAGATCCTTTTCGATAGCGCACAGATTCTTCCCCCCACCCAGGGGCTAACATTCTGTGTGTCTGTTGTGTACACACACACACGCTGTGAGATGTCTGGCCTCTTCCTTTCCACAATAAAGAACAATAAATGCCAGAAGATGTTTACATACTTTCTCACCTTTAACCCCAAGTCTGAAGTTGCTGCTTTACAGTGATTGCTGTATCCTGTTTCCATGAGATCTGTTACATTCAGAGCACTCAGGTGGTGACCTTGAATCAGAACAGACGTCATAGCCCCAAATATTTGTTTCCAACACTATTTAACGCTCAACTGTTTGCCCAAAGATAGCAAGTCAGCTTTTCTTATGGTAATTTTTCATTTAGAAGCTGGCCTGCAAGAAGCTCCAACTTAAACCTGATCTGATGCAAAGAAGTAAGCTAAACCATGGAGAGGTTGCAGATAAGTGAATGCTTCTTTGGTGCCAAGAATAGCTTTGACAGGATCCACATACCTGTATCCTCATGGCTTGGAGGGGAAAAAGATTCAGGTGCTTGGTTAAGACTCCCCTTTGAAGAACCGCTTCAGAAAACAGAGTTGTTTTGCTCTGGCAGCGTGAATTCTGCAGAGAGATTATCATCTATAAAAGATCTAATGGTTTAGGCTCTGAACACCTGGGCAAAACTTAAATCAGGGAGGGAAGAAAGTAGGAACCCCTCAGAGTGTGCAGGGTTTTAGTACTTGCTTGTCCTGTGCTAGGAACTCGGATTTGCTGAGGTTCAGGATCTGTCATCTTGGATTTTTTTTTTCCTAGGGTTTTTTTTCTCCCCTCAGGAGTGCATGCATGAAGTAGTTAATTAAATTTTCCCTTGGGCTTGGATTTGGGATGGAGCAGTGTATGAACTATCTTAACAGCTTGGGATGGTGATTGCATTTGGCAACAGAGAAATAAACTGAGGTTAAGGAATTACTATTGAGGTAAATCTCTGATTTGTACAGCTGAAATTGTTGACAGACTTTCTATAGGATTAGGGGCTTTGACAGTTATTGATCTTTATGATGTAAATTTTATCTCATTAACTTAGTCATCTTGTCAATGAATTTTTATCCGTGGTTTGTTTCATTACCCTCATAAAAATATGGATTTTTGTCTACTGAAGATTTTCTCTTAAACGGGGGCTTTTAAGTCCTAGTCCTCAGATCTTGTTCATCCCTAATTGATTTGAACCAATTTCCCATTAAATAAGTCTCTTTTTTTTCTTTTTTTTTTTAACTAAAAATAATAAAATTCAGGGAAAATTACTTTCCTCAATAACCTCCATAATGTTATAATTGTCACTAAAAAGATATATCTGTAAAAGATATAATAAAGCCATATCATATTTGCTAAAACATCATGACTGAAACAGTGGCATCCAATGCTTAAAAACATGAGCTAGCACAATGTAGGTCAGATCAGTCTTTTTGCTCCAACAGCGTGCCTGCTTCAGCTCTTCAGCTTCCTTTCTCTTACCCAAAAATAGTTAATGCTTCTGGTCATTAGGGTACTTGCAGAGATGCAGAAGGAATGGGTTTAAATCCTACTACAATTGACGTAGGTAGGTGTCAAACCTATTTTTGCATTTGCCCTGGCAGATATTTTTGGGATGGCTTTGCTTTGGATCAGAGCCTACTAAGAAACTGTGTCATAACTATGGTTAGAATTATCAATCCATACAAAAAACTTTTCCCCATCAAAAAACTGATGCTATGTCACAAAGGAAGAAAAAAAAAAAAAAAAGCTTAAAAAAATTGACCAAATCTTCTTGTGGGCAATATAAGACCTGGCACTAACTTTCTTCCATGAGTTTCAGTGTTATTTTATTATTCTTTGGCTACTGTATTAGGACCTCCCAAATATTCAATTTAAAACAAAATTAAGAGCTGCTATCCATTTTCTTCTGCTCTGGTATCTGGACAAACAAAATTTGGGAGGTGCTTACTGATATCTATGACAGGAATTCAGGGTAGTGATAGATTACCTTTATTTCTTATGCATTTTGAGTAGTTGGCATTTGCATGATACCTTGTGACAGCATTTTGCCTTAGCGACCTTTTTTGGCACAACACTGCAATTCCTTAATTATTTTTAATCTCTTCTTAATACCATTAGTGCAACTAGCATGTTCTCCACAGTGGAAGTGGCCAGTGATAATCTTAAAATAGTGTGGCCTGACTGTACCCCTGCTGTCTGTTTTACCATCTAGTCTTTTTCTGGGCCTCTAAGAATTGGGACAGGTGAGAGTCACAGACCCTGGCTGTCAGTTGGCGTGGGATCAGTCCAGTTGCTTGTCATGACTACAGTGAGTGAAATTAGCTGTGCCTTGAAAAATGTCATCTGGTCTGCTAGAGACGCATTCTGCAGATGTGTTCTCCAAAGTCAGGTAGTGTTCCTGTGTGTATCAGGCAGGTGAATATTTTTGTTCCACTTTGTAGGTGCTTTAATTTCTCTTAACTCCATCAGAAGTGAAACATAACAATTTTTACCAATCTCCAGGAAAAAAAAAATGTAGTTAATATTTTTCTGTTATCCAGATTTGTCGCTTTAGGTATTCATTATCTATGACATCAAGCCTATTTTTTTCACTAATTCCTTTTACGGAATATAATTGGACACCTCAGTAAAAAGTGCTTTCTTGTATTGTTAATGACAGCTGCTGCTTTCTTGGGGTTTTGGGTTGAGTTGGGTTGTGTGTCTTGGATTTTCTGGTATTTTTAAATTGCAATGTTGACAAGAATGGCAGAACTGGCAGGTTTTGGAGCATCGCCAATTGCATCATCAGAAACCTTGAGGATTAATGTCCCAATTAGCACCTCTCAAGAGGAGATGACTGGCCAAAATTCACTCGGCTGTCACCTCAGGATCAGAAGTCTGCTGTTATGGCTGTTGTATCTGAAGCCCTGGCAAAGATATTGCACCCTCCCCCTCCTCCAAACCCCCTTTCTTCCCACTCCCCAAGTTTACACACACATTCATTACTGGTGGCACATAACACCAAACAAAAAGCTGTGAAAATGAGCTGCTTTCATAAAATACAGCTTGTAAATTCATCTCCTCCAGAAATCCAGAGCATGATGGTGCAGTGTTGACCATTTTGTTGCCCTGTGAAAAGATGTATTTGTTCTTCATAGTGATTTGGAAGCTAAAGGTTAAAGGCTGAATTCTTCCTATGCTTTTTCTCAGGCTGAATCTCACCCAAGAGATCAACCAGATCCAGGCTTTGCTGGAAGCCCTTGCAAAAAAAGGTGACCTCAACTCCGGAGATATGTTAGAAGCCACGAGATAAATGATTGATGGGAGAAATATGAGAGAGGAAGATTCTTTTTAACATCTATTTCATTTTTACATATAAACAAAGCACCTACTTGTTCATTTAGGCTTCTTTTTTTAATGTAATGCCAAGTAATGGAGGAAAATCGTTCAGTCCTACTGTGCGTGTTACCCCACTGCCTTCCAGTGTGTACGATGTGTCCCCTCTGGTGCTACTCTAGATCCCCACAGAAAAGCCCTGGTCTTTGAAGTTTAGTGCATTATCTTGTTTATTAGAATAAGATTTATATGGGTTTGTTTTTTTGGTTTTTATTGTATAGCAACCTTTCTGCTATCTTTGGGCTTCACTGTCACACTCAGTCTTCCTAGAAGAACTTGTATGTGTGTCTAGGTAAATGATGTGCAGGTAATTAAAACTAAGATGTAAATTTAGAACCGAGATAACATTTGCATTTGTACAAGTGGTCTGTGCTGTGCCTGTCTTCAAGGCCAATCTTTATTTCAGGTAATAGCAAATGATAATTGAAGGTGAAACTTTGAATCTTAGTATTTATTAGTAACTTTTTATCACTGATTTCATCTATTTATCTATCTTGCTGTGGAGTCTCAGGCTTGGACCAAAGTAATAAATCTGTCCCATCCTCTGAAAACATATTTGTGTATTGTTTCTGGAAATGGTCGTTGGGGTAACCCTCTCATGAAGGCACTCCTGACCATATGGCTTTCTGGTGAGAAACTGACATGAAATCAAAATAAAAACTCTTCTAGAATTATCAAAATGCATTTGGGAAAGACTTTTCACTATCCCAGAGACAAGAAGCTTGCCAACTGCATCCACTAACAGCTGTTCTGAAGTTTTTATACACTGCTTTCTGAAAATGGTGTATTAGCTTCTGTAGGTCTGTGCTTTTTTATCCAAGCTCTGATTTTCAGAGCCAAAGTAAATGGTTCTGGTGAGATTCAGAGTACTAAATTAGCAAGTAGAATACTATAATACTTCATTAACTACTAATGTAGCCTCTTTGTATTAAGCCTAGAATTGGAATTCAATAACAAATTGGAATTAAAAGGACAGTTTGGTATAGGTAATGTTTTTATACCATAATTATTTTTTTTTTGCTTTGTGAAATTGTATCTTATAGGCAGCATACCTGCATTGAAGAAGCAGCCTACAATTGTAAAACACTGAAATAGTATTAATTGGTAGGGTTAGACTGTTTTTAAGAAAAAGTGTATGTGTGCATATATATATATATATTATTTATTCATTTATTTTTAACACGTATATATCTAAATAGATATATCAGCTGTCATAGCACTCGCAGAAGTCTATTTGTGAAGTTCTTAGCTGGATTAAATGCCTGGATGTTCATTGTTCAGCAAGTCTAGATGCTATTGTCATCTACACCTGAACATAATGTGCTGGAGCCTCATGACTTTCTGAAAACCAAATCTCTAACAAGGTTCACTGTTTCACTTTCTCTTAATGAGCCCTGTGACTACAGAGCAAGAGAGTACAAAGAGTTGAGAGAGCAAGAGACATACTGTGTATTTTCTGGAGCGTCCAAAGAGCAAATTTTAGTCATGCAGGGCCAGAGTGAGCCAAGGACTTTTTGTTGGCACTTAAAAATAATAGTATGAATGATCACAGTGCAAATTGAGAGGCATCATTTGTGCCACTCTTCAACTTTAAGCTCATCAGTTCTTGTTGACTAAATATATATTGTTTCGTTTTCTTTGTTTAGGGGGTCTCTTGGTAAGGAGTATTTTGATAAGCATGTTTGATAAGTGTCTTGGCAGATAGAAGGATAAAAATAATTATTAAAGTCCTGGGGAAAGAGGGATCAAAACTTTACACTGAGTATTATGGAGAGTCAAAATAGTCTTGGTGAGTTTTTGGGTGGAATTGTTTATGACTTTTTTTTTTAAGTTTCTCAGGCTAGCAATGTTGGAACACATTTGGCATCATAAGTCTGTGCCGTGTCTACATTAGGCACAGTAATCAAGTAAGCTTGAGGCCTGCCAGCAGACTGGTATTTCATCTTGGCTAACTAGAGCTGCTCCTCTTTTAGTTGTCCTATGTTTTGAGAACACTTCTGCAGTTTCAGGTACCCAGATACGTTTGCCACTTAAGGGTGAAGCTGTTATTCCACCACTTCTATATACAAAATTCTATAGAAGACACAGTATGAAAGGCATCTGGGACTGTCTGTCTTGCATTACTGCTTTACCATTAAAACAACTCTTATGTAGATAAACTTTGTCAAATGAATTATTGGATTTTAATGGCTTTTTAGATATATTTTTTAACTTAATTAAATATGCTGTGGAAAAGCAAGCAGTTTCCTTCCTTAGGCTAGAAAAACATATTGTAAGCTTACAAGAGTGCTGTCCAGGGAGATAATATATTGGGCAGGTGTTTGTCAACAAACTTTATTAATAGTCATAAGCTGCTGTATGCTCTAACTTGCTTTCACTATACTCTTATATGCCTTGAGGCAAGGTATTGTGTGGGGGACAGATACTGCTTTATGCCTTTGTTGATGTCTGTCACTTGATGAACTTACAATGTTTAATCAATCTTGGCTTGAAGGACAGGTCCTGGTCAGATGATGTTGTCAAATGTACAGTCAGAGAGAACTCGGGGAAGAAAGAAGATAATGACAGATTCTTCATTGTTTCTCTCCTGTTAACAGATAAAAAAAAAAGGGGGGGGGGGGAGGGGGAAGGATAAAACATATGTGAAATTTTTGAGTATGTTCTCTACTGATCTTGCTCAACTGATGTTCTAAAAAGTCCATTACCTATTGAGTTTTTGTGTTATATACATTTTCCTTTGAAAGTAAGACAGATGAGATTTGTTCTCAATTTGTTCTCAATATCCTTGTCCAAGCCTGCTGTCTGCCAGTTAGTCTTCAGATACCTGGAACTGTAAGCAGAGAAAATAAAAAGACCTATGTGAACTCCTATACCACTTCACGTTGGCTGCAAAGTGTAAAAGGGAACATGGAAGAGATTCAGAAGCAAGATGTAGAAAAAAGTGTATTACAACAAGAAAGAAAAGGGCCTGTAATAGACATCAAGGCAAGTGCCCTTTTAAAAACAGGCAAAAATGCTGCTTTGGGTGATCACTGTGGTCTAGTTACTTTAATGTGTGTTTGAGGAGAACCTCAGAGATGTGATGAGATTGGACTTCTGATTTTATCAGTCAGGAGCTGAGTGCACCAGATATCCCTTCTGCAGAATCACACCCCACACACACACACTTGGCTCCTTGCCTGCTCCTGCAGAGTGCCAGCAGTGGGGCTGGCAGCCTGGCATTTGTTCTGCAAGGAGCAGTGTTGAAAATGTGGATGGACAACACTTGTCAACAAAACAGATAATATCAGCATTGAAATCAAGGGAAGACCAGTGTGTACCTGTATGAGCTGCCAAAAAGCTTTGTGTTGACAGCTCTGTAGCCATTAAGCAGTGACACAGTTAGCGTTCTGGGCAAAGTCCCAGCTTGTAGCATAAAAGGGCTCTCACCTTTAACTCTCATGTTTCAGGAATATCTTATTTCATTAAAACTTTCAAATTTAGAAGAAAAAATTACAGTCTCACTTTTAGATTGTACTAGTCATAGAGCTATGAAGGTAACCCTTACGAAGATGACTTCTAGGCTTTGTGACATGACTTGAACACTTATTGACTGTTGGAACCATAACCTGACAAGCATCTTTCCACAAATATTTATCTGAATGCTTACACCTGCTTTGTTTGTACCTGAGTCCTGTTTGTGTTTCCTTTCAGCAAACACTCAAGCAAGTAGTACTTGAAGGAATTTACTTGGGAACTTTTCATTTTTAAGCAGTGATCAGAAAGAATTTATGGAAAGCAAGACTTGATTTTTAGATATGCAGAATTTATAGAGTAAAAAAAAGATTGGCTAATCATCTGAATAGGAAAATCAACATGTGCTTGTGTGCACTGTCAAAATCCCTTATATTTTAATTCCTGAATTATCTGCTGGATAATTATTATATGCAATTTTTAAAGAAAAAAAAAAAACAACCAAACAAAAAAAACCCCTTAACATGTAAAAAACCTGTCAAGACAACATTCACAAGAGGATGGTATTGTTCTTGTTTCATATATTTATTTTATATTATTCACATAGTTCTGAAAGCCACTGTTTAATAAATATCTCAAGACACCAACTCAATTTCCTCCCATGCGAGTAAATTTACTTCTAGTGAAGCTAAGGACTTGTTCTTATATGTTCAGAGTGGTCTTATATAGTTTCAATATGATTCATAGACGTCAGTGCAGCAAGAGCAATAAGAGGGCAACACTTCTGCACAGCCTGTACAGGGAGCTGGGGTTTGGATGGCTTTCTCCCTCTCAGTCTCCATTCCAAAAGGCAGTGGAGCTTTTGGGGGGATGAGATTTGTCACTTTCTCCATTAACAGTGCACCTGAAAAGAGTATTTTTTCACAGATTGCCTACTTATACTTCAAAACAACCTGCAGTCCCAGCAGCAACTGCTGAAACTGACAGAAATGTCTAATTGGAGGAATATTCAATTATGTTTTAATTCAAGTGGAGCTTTTTAGTAAAAAGTAATGAACAGTGTATTCTGTTCATACTCCCAGTATGGGAGAAGGCTTGGCACAAAATGAATAAATAATTAAAGGTGCCTTTGGAGTCCACATTGATGCAGATTTCAGCTACTTTTCTGCTTTAAACACTGCTTTAGACCTCTTATGGGTTTTTGTTCTGAAAAATTTAAATTCCAAATCACTGAATTTACTGAAAGGATATGTTCTCTTCAAAGACTTTAGAAGTTTTTTTCATCTGCAGGTCACTTGGTTGAATTATTTTGCCCAAAGCTGTCAGAATTTTGCCTTAGATCTCAGAAAGATTGTTGACTTTCCATGCTGCTTACAGGTTTTTATACTTTTCCTTTTTCTGTAAATCTGTAGATGAGGAGACTGGCTCCTGTTCTCCAGAAAGAATCTAACAGAACTTTTTCTTGATGAACACAGGTTGTTTGGGTTTTGGGGTTGGTTTTTTATTTTGCTTAATCTAGCCATGAGGCCTTTTAAAAAATAATGATTTGCTTCTGACAGTATGGTGTATCATTTCAACTATTCCGGATTAATTTTATTTAAAAGCAAAAAATGTAGACTAATTTCTCCTCCTCACTGAACACTGAGAGCCTTAACTTACTGGTTTTTTTAAACTATTTTTGCTGTGTGCAAGAATACAAACCCACAATTTTGATTTTTCTTTTCCTTGTCTGAAGGTGTTATTTTAATGACTTTCCTCTGACCTACAAATGTCTGTCTTAATGATTTGATTATGCACCTTTTGAAGCCAATAGACTTCTGACGTTTTCCAGCAAACCAAATATTTATCTGTAAAGTTTGCAAGCTGTCCCGTGTTTCTCAACTTAGAGTTGGGTGTCCCGGAGCAACTGAAGGGTAATCAGAATTTGTACCACCTTTGTAAACATGACAGGGGAGGGGTGTCTGTGATAAATTTTGAGCTATGTGAAATCATACCAATTTACCATTTCCTAGCAACTGAATGATTTACATTCATCAAAAGAAGTAATTGCAAACTGCAAGGAGTAAAAAAAAACCAAAAACAAGCAAACAAAAAAAAACCACCAACAGCCAAAAACTGTGGAAAACAAAGACTCTTTGTGGGATCTACAAAAGCCAAACAAATTGTTTAAACCAGTTGGGCAGGTTAAATGTAGAGATGACATTTCTTTCAACAAGAAATCCACCAGAACTGACAATTTTTAAACCTAGACAGTGAGTTATTGTCCACTGAATAAATAAAGTAAAAAGAGAAGTTGTAGACATCACAATAAAAACACCTTTGAGAAAAGCCCAGAGCCTTGTGGACTGAGATCTAGGTGACAAACTGTGATCAACCCCCAGCTTTAGCTTTTCAGTAGCTCCCAACTTTTTCCAAAAGAGCAGAGGAGCTATCTCTCACCAAGCACAATATTTTAGTATCCACCTGACTAGTGCTGAACCAGTTATGTATTGGCAAAACCAAAAAAAAACTCCGGGGAGAATGCTATTTTTTAAGTTGAAGTGAAGGTTTCACAATGATTCCAGCTGCATATGTTCACTAAATGTCTCCTGATGTTTACATAGTGAAAACAACTGGTATTGTGTGTTAGCACAAAGGTGCTGAATGGAAAAAAAAATAACCTCCAACTGATACTCCAATCTAAAAACTGGTCTGCTCTTACCTGAACCTAGCTGGTTCCTATTAGTCGATTAGTATTTAAATCTGACTATAACAATGTGATGAATGAGCCGTACATTAGCAATCTTGATATAGCATATATAATATAGGCATTCTAACTTGGAGTGAATACAAAGGTAAAGAAAAGTAAATAACTACTTAAAAACTTCTGCACTTCTCAGAGAACATTTCTTGGCAAAAGGATGAACTGTTCCTACTCAGGGGGTGTCTTTTTTAGAACACTTAATAGGTTGCAAGCAGAGTGGCTGTTTCTAGTCCAAACTATATTGTCTCCATGTAATCCATACTGATGGATCTAATAAAAGAGCAAAAAGATTTGTCAGAAGAGATGTTATATTGGACAGACAGGAATATGTACATTTATGTCTCTGCACACTTTAAAAAGTTTCAGTAGAGAGAGTCAGGAAAAGCTAGAACTTTCAACCAGACACTTCAGCACAGCACATTAATTCATCCCTACCTTGAAATGAAATAGTCTTCTGTTCATGGGCTCCTGCCAGTGTATCAAAGCATCTATTGGAAACAAATGCTGCAGTTGTCTAGCAGACGGGCTCTGCACTTGAAGTCTGAATAAATTTTCCTGTAAATACCCTGCATGTAGGTAGTACCTGTTCTCAAAAAGGTGGTCATATTTTAGTAAAACTGTAAGAAAGCCTTAGGGCAAAAATGATAACAACAGAAGACTGATTTGTCTTCTTTTGTCACAAGAATAAATTCTAATTGGCATGAAAGAGAGAAGAGTAAATAAACCACTTCGTATTGTTGGCCAAAATTTCTTGCCAATTACTTGTGGCACTAAATTTTGTTCAAAAAGAAAAAGCATAAGTAAAATAAGGGAAAAGACATGTTGCCAAAGTATTCCACAGTTGTTCTGAGAAGTGCGAGTGTTATCTTTTCATTCCTGATTCATTGGTCACCTTGAAACAAAGAGCTCAGAAACAGGCATTTGACCCTCTATTTATTTTTAGTTTAACTTCTATGACAAATCCAACGTTCAAGAGAGAGTTGATCAAACATCTGAGCACTTACTACAGTGAGCTTTTTCTCAACGTATGTGTAGGGTTAATAGAACATGAATTTAACAAATTCTACCAATGAAAAAGAATAGACAGCAATGAAATCTCAATATTAAAAGTTGTCCTCAAACTCCAGGTATGACAGTCTTCTGATTAAATAAATTCCTTCTCTAATCTACTAAATTGTATAGTCCCATTAAAGTTTTATCTTGTTGTGACTAGGTATTAAATTATAAAGAGAAGGCAGGAAGATATTATATAAAGACTGAAGCTACAGTTTCAGTGTCTTGTTCGGGCACAGCTCACCAGCTGATTTCCTTATGCCCCGTGCCAAATCACCTAAGAGCATATTGAAGAGACAAAAGTGTTTTTTCTGTGCATTTGTGACTAGTTACAAATGCACTCAAGAAGTTACCCAAGACCCAGTGGTGTTTTAATCTCTGAGACATTGCGTATTTTCAACTCAGGTGAAGAGCGTTTATTTTTAAGTGTGAAATAGCAATGGTGAAGGGTTTGAGAGGATGTAGTTTTTCTAATGTGATGGAAGCAGAAGAAGCTTAATGTCAAGTACTTTTAGCATTTGTATTCCTTGCTTGTAAAGTAGCTAATATTATCCCATATGATAAGAAGCATTATAAAAGACACCATCTTCACTACGTGATGTCTTCTTCACAATTGAATAACAACAAAAAATTGAGGCTGTGTATACCATTTAAAAAAAAAAAAAAAAAAAAAAAAAAAAGAAAAACAAACAAAGCCACCACCCCTAGAAAACTCCAAACATCTTTTTCTACTGGCTTGAGAATCTGAGTTATCTGCTGGCAGTCTTAGTCACCATAACAATTAAACCAATACAAAAAAGTAAATTCTTACTTGTTTGCTTTCAAATGCTGATGCTGAGGGAAGACCACAGAGCACTCAATCAGATTTTGCTCAGCACAAATCTTTAGGATCAATACTTGGCAAGCTTACAAACCACCCAGTGGTTTAGATGCTAGACTAAATTAAACCCTAATTTAAGATCAATTACCTTAACTGAGAGCCGCTGGCTCAAAATCCAAACTAGGGACTGTTTTTCAGAGCTGGTTAAGTATGGATGTTGTAGGTAGTCAAAATGCGTCCACTGCAAACCATGCCTGGCCAGTGCATAAGAGAGGTTTAAGTAAAATTGCAAGTTTGATTATGAAAAGTGCAGAGCAGCAGCATGTCTGGGCTTTCTTCTTTCCATCTACCTCTTGCTAAAAGTTCATAAGCTATCTCTTCAGTCCTACTTCAGTTGTAGGAAATAAGATACTTTACTCCTCATACCAGACTCTTAAAACTGCAAAAAAAAATCCATATTTCTGCAACTTCTGTTGGGGAAATCCACTATTTGCTACCTCCACAGTTATGTGTTAGGGCTGTTCTCTTGGCCAGTGTTCCTTTAGATTGTTTCACCAGGTGCAGAGCTTTCTCCAGGGCTAGAACAGATTGTTGTTGCCCACTGGAGCTAGTAAGACTTGAGATGATAATGCACAATATAAGGATGTCCTTTGTCTCATGGAGAAACTCAAGACAGGCACATGCAGTAGATGTTGCACAGATCTCACACATTAGTGACAAAATAGTTGAATGTTTGGGGATTTTGGATGCTCACCTCTTTACATAGCAAACAAACACAATGTTGGTCTGAAAAACAGAAAGAGCTAAGAATTCATGCTGCTTGATCCCCTTTTTACTGATATTTCTTGTGCCCTAAGGTGATTAACCTAGTTTTGTCGGCTCGCTTTTCTCTTGTGTGAAGAGGGCATAATTCTTAATAACAGTACTAGTTCATAAACATGTTTTAAAACTTGGGTAAGACATTAATTAAGATGACTTACAAAGCACATGAAGATTTACTGCTGAGAGGTGCTATATTCAATCTAGACATTAACTTTTGAGGAAAGCATGTGCTTATTAAGATGAAAAGCCAGTGAGGTTAAGATTAAAAAATAGGAACAGAGGTCCTGTTGGCATGCATATATCTAAAAAAAATCAGTAGGGAGGAAAAGAACAACTAAAGAAAGCACTTAAAACCAAATTTCTTATTCCCTAGTGTTTCACTAGATATCAACATCTGCTTAAAGCTTCTGTTAGGCTAATATTTCAGCAAAATTACAGTGTTCCCAGAGCTTGCAGGAACACTTAAGTTATAATAAGATGAGACAGGTCTTTGCCTCTAAAATTTTGCATTCTTATTTGTGTGAAAAGTTGTTCTCTTCTTGCTGCTTTACTAGGAAATAATTGTTTGCATTTCTATCTGTTTTAAACTGTTTCTGTTTGTGTCCCTAGTTACGATCCCAAACTATCCGAGTGCCATCATTTCAATACTGACCTTGTTAACTTTTTTTTTCCCAGCACCTTCTACAGTATTTTGCCTTTTGCCCTGTTTTCTCATCTCTTAAAAGCCATTAGTTTGTTTGAAACAGACACTCTTCCAGCTGAACAGATGCAAGCATTGAAAGCTCCAAGGAATGTTCCATGGCAGCATCTGCTGCTTCACTTTAAAGTTTATTTTTAACATGAAATAGTTATGAGCGTTCATTTGTAGCTGAAAGGCTGTCTTCTCAAAGCAATGCAATTAGGTCTGACCCTTCAACAGGAGGGGAAAAAAATATGATGGCATGGGGTTTTAAGGTAGAGCTGTTACAGGCAAGCCAGTGACTTTGCTTTGTTATTCATCACGTCTGTGCAGCACTGCCTATCTGTGTATCTTATATGCAAATACTTTCTTTGAAGTCAGGTTGTGTCATGAGGGCTGCATCTTGAGAACCAAATCCTATCAAAAGCCTCAGTGAACTGTAGCTTTTTCAGAAGTGTTTTCTATCCTAGTTTACAGTCTCCTTGTTAAAGGAATTTAGGTGCCTTTAATAGGTAATTATCTCCTTCACAATTTCAGTGTGACATCACAGTATCATTGGAATCATTGTGTCTATTCCTGTGCATAAAACTGTAATGTCACAATGGTAGGAATGATGACATAAGATGAGTACTCTGGGAAGACTGGAGGAGGCAATAAAACTGGCTTTGCAACGGTCATAGCCCCTGGGATTCAGTGGGAACTTCAGCATGGCTGGAGCACTGGAGAAATTAATCCCTGGGACTGCTCCCTGCCACAATCCCTCAGCTGTGCCCTCTTCTTCAGGGCTGTGAGGAAGAGAGAGAGTTCTCTTACTGCCCAGAGCCAAGCGTCAGCTCCCATCATTCACAGGGGAATCCCAGAGTACGCCTTACAGCAGTTTTCCAGTCCTTTGGTGCCAGGGCTGGTGGAGTAGGAGAGAATCTCCAGCCCATTATTTCCAGCAGTGCAAAAGGACTGACAGGAAACATATTTAAGCAGATGTCTTGTGTTTTAACAAAGTTTCAGTGAGTCATCTGCATGCCCTTAGGCATTCAATGTGCCAGACAGCTTTTTAATGGCTGTGGCATCTTGCTCACAATCTAATATTATGCACACATTCCATACTGTTAAATAAAACCCACTTCTCCAGCTGGAGAAGATCCATAATGTGTTGCTAACCCTGGTAAATTTGAAGTGCAATAGACAAACTGGTAGCAGAATGCAATGCCTGGTACAACCTCAGTCTGATTTGCTGTTAACAACCAGACCCCAATTTGGTTCTGCAAGTGTCATCACTGTAGCCATCTTCTGGGCCACCAGCATTTGTCGCCTTCAAACAGCCCATGTAGACAAAAGGGGGGTTTGTGAGCTGGCAGGCAGCCTTTGAGGTACATATGCAGCTGTGCATTACACTCATTTTCTACTTCTTTGTCCTGACATGCCACTTGGGGACTGACAGAAAGAGTTAAAACTGAGTTAAAAAAGCAAGGTGTTATCCAGATTAGTATTTCAGCTATTAACAGCAGCAATCTCTTCTTCTACAGGTGCAAAAATTAATTTCCTAAATGAGGTAAATTGTGCTCTTGTTGCATTTGACAATCCAGTGCAACAGCTACTGAGTGCAATAGGGAAGCTTCTCTTTCCCATCTGGTATTCACCTGCATCTTCCTTCTCCTCCTGTCAGTAGAAGTACAGTCCCAACTTAATGCCATCTAATTAATCAGTCTTTGATGCTGAATGGAAGCACCAGGAGAGTACATGTATCCAGCTAATGATTCAGCTACTGAAAGGTCAGGGAAACATTTATGTGCAACCATGGCCTGCACAGCTGATGATGAACAACTCCGCCTGCTTGGCCCCATGCTTCTGGCCTGCCACGAAGCCTGAATGTAAAGCTGTGATTTCTATGTCAGCAGGAGTAAGGCAAAGCCTCATCTTAAATATTTGCCTGGATGACTGCAAGACATTTGTTTGCACACATGTTGTGTGCCTCATACACCTGATTACCCAATACCATGAATTAACATGAAAACATTCCTAGGAATAAACCCCAGCTAAAGCATGTTACAGAAACATGAAAAAAAAAATCAGTGTTAACTTCTGTAAAAAATAGACAGGAAAAATTTACAACAATATGATGTCTAAACTAAATCCTAACGTTGCAGAACTGACCCTGAATAGGCATGCTCTCCCTGTTTCACACAGACAACTCAATCGCTTTGTTTTAAAAGAGAAATTAATGTTTTTTCCAGCTAGTCTCCCTGATTATTCTGCAAAAATAGTTTTCATCAAATGCCATTTTTACTTATGATTATTATACCAGACCGTCTAAAGACACTGTTAAGTATGCTATGCTGCTCAATATGTTTGTGGAGGGGATCTACTTTAGAGACTGCTCTGCAAGCTCTGTTGTTTGATTTGTTTTATTTTTTCTTATGTGATCTTTAACAATGACTATTGCCTTTTTTACTGAATTGCATCCATTTTAGCAGTATAGTCCATCTACTACAAATGGTTAAGCAGACTCAAAACTGGGAGTTGTTTCAGGTGGAATCAAGCAGCAGGGGTTTCTTCTCTGAGAAAACAAAGCCTCTTAGTTTCACCTTGCAATTAATTTCAGACTAATTTTAGAAGACCTTGAGCCTTGAATACGCTCTTCTCTGAACCATGTGGAGACACTGTACTGCCTCAATATTGCTGAATTTCTGACATTTGCTTTCTCAGATTCTGTTGTGTCCTGCAGAAAATTCATATTGAATATGAATGGAAATATGAATATTTCCATCCATAAATTGATGGAAAGTCATCTCACTTTCACTTACAATATTATGAGACCTTTTCTCTTCAAAGTCTCAAACTGCTCCAGCCTCTTCTGGGAGGCTTTGACTTGCAAATAGTGTTCCTGCCTTGTACACTTAATTTGCATTGTTATTGAGGAGAAGGAGGAAAGCACAAAATCAACGTAAAGAACCTGGTTTACAGGAATTTAGTTCATTGCTGTTCTTGTGAAACTGAAATAATTTCATATACGTCTGCTTTTGCAAACTTTGCTACAGCTTATCTGAGGTTACCTGTATGCCTTATGCTCATGTGGTTTACTGACAGCAGTGGGGAACGAACTTGTTTGGGTTTTCTTTTAAGAGACATGTTGGTGGAAAATAAAAACATGATCCAGATGAAGCCTTCCTTGCTGTTGAATTGATTCTATATGGAAGTGGGAACAAAACTTTCCTGCATGTTGCTTGTGATTTGTTCTTTTGCTGTGAGAAGAGGGCATGTTCATGTTGTAATTAGTAGACAGGTAATGTCACTCTATATAGTGCATTTCTTCTGCTTCATTCTTTGACATGAAACTAAATGGAGTATCAAAGCTCCTATAGACTACAGAAAGCAATGTATTCAATGGTAGTGATGTACTTGACTTTTTAAAAGCTGAAGCCGAATTTACTGGACAGTGACATCTCTGCATTCTGGCTGGCTGACATCTTCAGCATTACATCCTATACCAGAATACCTTTAGTATCAGTTTAGTAAATCAATATTCGCTTAGTAAACATATTTGAATCCAAGCTTTTGTTTGTTTGTTTGTTTGCTTGTTTGTGGGTTTTTGGGTTTTTTTTTTGGCATTTCACAGAAATCAGTATCAAACTTTTATTCCGAGTCTGGAGATAGTAAGGAAACTTGGGTTTGCTGGTTTTTGGCTATGACCTACTTTCTGTTCGTACTGATGACTAACAGATCTCAGTGGCTTAAATATTTTCCTGAAGTAGAGAAACATTCAAGACAAATTGTATTTGTTCTGAATAGAAACATGCTCAGTGAGATCGTTGAGGACACTGTGGTTATCCATTGGGTAGGGTGATATGTTGAATGCATAACCCCATCTTTTTTATATCCAGTGTGGGTAAAGAAATCTTGGCATCTAGCCCGCTAGCATCCTTAGTCATTGAGATCCTGCTTAATACACTAGGGTTGATGGAAACAAGGTCTTTGTTTTGAAAACAACCAGACCACACAACCCCACACAAACACTGGACTAATTCAGCAACTAAGTATGTATACATGTAGCCTGAAGTATCAATAAAAGGGATATGAATGTGGAGAAACTTCCTAGGGCATCCATAAACTCCTTGTCCGTGACAGTAATGATATATAAAGTCTACACAAGTAATATAGCATGTAAGTATCTCTAATGTTTATGGAAATTCTACAAGGGAAACTCTTACAGTAAGTGAACTGAAATCCTTAAACTGAGTAGTATGCTTTAAGAATGCTAAGGAAGTAACGGATAGATTATGAAGTTTCAGGAAAATCTGGACATCATAGAGCTATTAGTAAATTCCAGCCTGGGTCTGAGTTCCAATGTTCTTGTTCGCAGAAGGTTTAGTGAAAAATAACTTAAGCAAGATTTATCATGCTGACTTCATTTACTACATAAATTACATTAGCTGTGGAATCTGTTAACTCTATTACAGATGAGCAATATTATGCACAATGTTTATCCTTCAGCTGTTTGGAAATCAGCTGCTGCTGCTGGAAAACATTAACTGGGAAAGAATTTTTCTGGAAAGATGGTGCTTCTGTTACTTGAAAATGAAAGAGAATCTTGATTATAAAATGAATTATATGAACAAAACCTGTCATGAAGAACAAAAAATAAAAAACAAACAAACAAAACAAACAAAAACAAACAAACAAACACCAAACCAAACCCAAATCCTTCAGTGATCTGGGAGTGAATAAAACTTGATTCAGTCAGAATTGGTCCTACAATCGAGGCTTCCTGCATCTCCACTAGTCCCATACAAAGCTGTAAACCTGAATTAAGTTTCCTCCCTTTCTTATGCCCTAAAAAGATCTTTTTGCCTTCCTTTATTTTGCAGCTTATTTGGGCTATCTTCCTTGCTATTTGATACAACTAAAATTCCAAGGATGTTAGAGAGGACTTTGCTGGTTTGTAGGCAAGTGACTTGCCAAGAACTTCTCTCTGCTTTTGTCGCTCTACATCGGTATTATCTGGACTGAATTTTCTTCATCAACTACAAAAAAGGCCTGATGCAGGTTTCCACCCTGTTTAACATATACTTTCTCAGCTATCAGAATATCACCCTTTATACTTAATGGAGGAAGAAAGAGGGATTCATTTCTCTCTACAAATCAAGAAGCTGGAGTTCTCTGAACTGAATTCCATCTCCTGGAGACAATGTATAAAGCAAGAGCTTTATACCTTAGCTTTACGTGAACTTAGTTACCTATGTTAAATACCTGAAGCTTACAACCCCATAATACCACTGACTTCAGTAAGAGTTGAGAGTATTAATTAGTGCCTAAGAAATACTCAGGCCTTTGAGGGCTCCATCTGCTATTGAATAACTGAGATAACCAGCAACTACTCTACAGCAAACAAGACTCTACTTTAAGAGTGCTTGCACTTTACAGGTATTATCACTTTATTGTGGGAAGTAAAACTTATTTCACATGAACAATCTGAACTAGATTTACCACAGAGACCAATGCAACCGAGTATCAGCTCTGCAGTCACTGTCAAGCCACAAGCACTGTTACAGGGTAAGGTCACTGAGGGCACCACTTTCCTCCACTTTTCCCTTCTTTTTCTTATGCAGTAACTGTAGAAATAAATCCTTTTTTTGCAAGGATCTTATACAGTCTAGTGGATTTTAAATGAGCTGCAGACTACAGTGTTTAAAACTGTTCTGAATATCCACCATAAATTTTACCTTGCATATAAGCTGTAAGAAAAAGTAATCCTTTAGATGCTTAAGAGCTGTCTGTAGGAGAAATGGGGGTAAAATGGGATTATATGCAATGCTGTTGCTGCTATAAAGCTGAGCCTTGCAGGCTGTCTGAATGTTGGTGAGTACAGAAAAATTAAAACAGTATTTTATAGCTGTAGTGAACCTTAAATGAGAATTATTCCTGTGAGCAAAGAATTTTCTTTAAGGAATAACTATTGTCTAAAAGTGATATGCTGGGCTTCATTCTACTGTTGGATGCTTACCAAAAATCTTTTCTGGATACTGTCTTTTGGGTTACAGAGCCTGTGGTCACTTACTGCATGCAGGGCCTTTCCCGATGGCATTTCTTGGGCAATACAGAGGGTGCTTTTGGGTTTTATGCTGCCAGGCTTTTTGTACACAGCTGTTCCCACTTTGCATGTATGCTGGAAAGATTTCAAGAAGGAAGATGGAAGTAAGTTTGAGATATAGAATCATAGAATTATCTAGGTTGGAAGGGACCTTTCAGATCATCTAATTCAACAATTAAAAAAACCTAAAACCACAACAAAATCACTAAACCATGTCACTGAGCACTATGTCAACCTATCTTTTGAATACCTCCAGGGATGGTTCCTCAACCTCTTCCCTGGGAAGCCCATTCCAGTGTTTGATAACCCTTTCTGTGTAAAAATTTTTCCTGACATCCGATCTGAACCTTCCCTGGCACAACTTGAGGCCATTTCCTCTTGTCCTATTGCTTTTGACTTGGGAGAAGAGACCAGCCCCTGATTCTGCTGGACTTCTCAGTATGCAGTAAAGAAAGTAGAGTACCGATGAGTGTGCACGTGATCAACAAGGTGCATGGATTAATTACTGATAAAGAGGTTAAAGGTGATAATGCAAATTATCCCATCTAGTGACTCTGCTGTCTGCAAGCTGATCAACAGTTTACCTGTTCATTTGGCTTCTGCATTCAGTAAGTGCCTGGAAGCATACAAGGGATCATTGTTTCTGTGTGTGTGTTACAGAGAACTTACTGGATTTATTTTTTTATGTTGTTTGACTGTTTTCCCCCTCATGGGCATCCTTACTTCCACACAAAGGTGTTTTCAGATATATCTGAAAGGGGGGCTACCCTCTGTCAGCTCTGAAATCAGAGCTAGCAGGGGAGGGAGGTAAAAAATGAGATCTGTCTTGTTCTTTATAAACACATGGAGCTGTTTCTCCCTGACAGTCAGCAGCTGCCTGTGTGGGGATAGTGCTAGGTTTGTGTTGTAGGGCTTGAAATGATTTTGTCCAGGCAGTATGGGCATCCTCCTTGCTTACTGGTTAGGTGTCCTATGGCTCTTCTTGAGATCAGCTGTGGTACCTTAAGTTTTTGCCTGTATAGAGAAAAATTGAGGGAGAAATGGCAATCACCATAAGAGTGTGACTCTCAAACTGCTAATATGTCTGGGATCCCAAGGACGAATATCTTCAGAAACAATATGAGCGCTTCAGAGCTAAACGTGCAGACATGAGCTGAGTGTTATGTGATGTCTGTACATGATCTTATCTCAGTGCTCTTGGAGAGAAAAGGGGGATTTTTTTCAGTTGGTGGGAATTTGATACCCAAGTCTCCTGAGTGCTTGTTGGAAATCTTACTGCAAGGCTTATCTGCTTAGGCATGCATTCAGTAAAAATTATTTTTGTTTGGGTTTTTTTGCGGGGGGGAATTTTATCTAAGTATGGGAGAGGGCTAGGTTCCAAGTTTCAAACAGATTTTTTTTTTGCATTGTTAAAGATTCACTCTACTCCTTACAAAATATAAAGAAATGCAGCTAACAAAATGGACTTTACATGAATAACTGCTTCTCTGAAGAAAATATTGCTACTTATATTATGGACACCTAAGACATTGCGAAATTTTGTGGCATGACTGCAGCACCTTTTCTTTTCTCATGATGGACAATACTTTATTTTACCTGTGGGCAAAATGTATAATCACTTGCATAAATCAAACAGTAGAAACGGAAACATACTCCCTGAACAGATAGAATACTTTATGTCTACTCTGGTCAAATATGCAGTCCATATTCAAGTAATGAAATCTGAAGAGAGTGATACTACTTCTGTGAGTGCAGCAGTAGCGACTCTCTTGTATTATCATTTTCCCCATGATGCTTCTGGATCCTCATGTTCTTTTTAAAAACATAAGTAACTAAAGTGTGTGTGTATGTGGTTTCCTATTCTTCAGAGAATGAAGAGATAGACACCCTTGAGCTCCATCCAGCAAACTATTTTCAGATCCTGAAACTGAAGGTGAAGCCACCGCTGCCACTTCTGAATGAGGAAAAAGTGCATGGTAAAAAGCATGTGAACTAGGAGACAGGCATGAGATGCCACAAAACAGTATCCCTCCTTTCCATTGGGAATAGAAGTATCTCATGTGTTTAGCTTCATTGGTTGCCCAGACAGTGGACAAGATTGGTGTATGCAAGACTGTTATGCATATGGGAAGGCTCTGGTTTAAATTTTGTATGCTTTTTTTCAGTGTATTCCTGATGATGGACGTGGGTTTTTTCCCTTGAAACTTAAATGTACTGGCTAGTGGGTTCCATTTGTCTTTAAATGCCATGAAACATAAGCTGCCAGTGTTATCAGTCATAGAAGGCTCTTTTTATTTTCTTTTCTTTTTTTTTTTTTTTTAATTGAATTTAATGATTCCAGAATGCTTGAGTACTTTGTGGTGCTCTCAAGCGCTAATGTTTCTGTTAAGACACCATATTAGCACATATGCAACATGCTCCATCCCATCCATCTGCCTAGTACCCCTTCTCAAATGAAGTAGCTGCACGTCATTTGTATTCAGATCTCATATCTCCCTGAAAACAGGCAAGTACAAGATGGTCACATGCAGGGGTTTTAAAAACAAAATCCCCTCTGTATCTGACCTGCTACCTTTGTGGAGATTTACCTTCTTGCAGAAAATAGGGAGCAGCCAGTGTGAACTCTTGTCTGCAGAATGGAAATATCAAGCTGATCAACGTTTCCGCATTGCTAGCAAGATAATCCTTCAGTTGAGCTGCTTATCTGAAATCTGTCTCATGAATCTGATGGAAGGATTTACCCTAAGTAGTTAATTATGGTGCTGCTAAACTTCCTCCTCTTTCCTTATTCCTTCACTTTAAGAAAAATCATGCAATTGTAAAGACTGTAGATGTTAATTAAAAATAAATGAAATATTATCCAGCTGAACACTCAAGGCACCTGAAAATATCATTTTACTTTTGGCCTGATATTTTTCTCTTCCCCAGATACTCATTATTGGAGGCCTCTTTCAGAGGGAAGACAGTGAGCTAGGTGAATTTCTGGTCTGACCTAATCTGACTGCTCTTAGAAAGTTGCGGAAGGGTAGGGGGGTGTTGTTTCCTTTTTGTAGTATATTTGGGGCTTTTTGTGTGCTTGGGTCTTTGGGTTGCTTGTTGGGGGGGAGGGGAGGGGGGTGTTGTTTAACTCTTGACTAGGGCACTTAGCTGGAGAATTCCTCTGTGTCAGGCTAAGCCCTGTCTGTTGTCCTGGCCTGAACCTGGCTGTGAGGGAAGTGCAAAGACAGAATAAAGATTAATTATTTCTAGGGCATGTGAGAGCCTTTTACTCTCCTACTCTAGCTTAGACTGCAGAGTGGATCTGAAGTTAAGGAATTTGTTTTCTAAGGTATTTTGTACCTAATTGAGACTTGTGAGGAAGCTTTTATATGTTTTGCAATTTTTAAGTGCCATGTTTGACCCCTCATGGGATGGTGATAACAAATTTCAAAGGTATGTTGTCATGCATGGGGCTTCGAGCAACCTGGTCTCCTGTCCATGGCAGGGGGGTTGGAAGTCTATACCTTTAACCTCCTTTCCAACCCAAACAATTCTATGATTCTATGAAGGAAAGTACCATGATAATATTTGGGGTTCATTTCTCATGCAAGTAATAAGTTTTATCCAATTTGTCAGATTCCTCACTCAACTTCTTTAGTAAGATCTTCTTTAGGTTCTGTTTGCACACAAACTTTTTTTTTTTTCCAAATGTGAACTCATTTGAACAAATAATGCTTCTGGCTAATTCCTCCGACAGGAATGACATACAAAAGTGTTGTAAGAGCTGTGCTGAAACTGTAACCATAAATTATTTTCTTCTCTCCCCCGGATTTTGACAGTAGACAGTTTGACAGAATGTAGAATAACCGTTGCGCAGGTCCTAGCTGCTTACCATTGCCATATGCATGAGAGCAAGTAGCGGATTGTGATAGATTTCTTTTGAAACATAGCTTTAAATTTTGTTCTGCATTCATTTTCTACTAAGGGTTGTGCTCAGAGGCTCCACCAGCCTCAGGCAGTGGGATCCTACATGTATGACCACTGGTTTGATGCCCAAAGAAACCTCTCAGTTCATGGAAACCAATAGGGGAACTTGCTTGGCATCTGGTTTTGTATTTTTAAGCTTCTATTTCTTCTTGCTACACAGGATTGCCTTTTATTCTTATATTTCATAGCAGTCTTGTAACTCGAGCAACACATACTACAAAAAGAATGTGAGGAGAGAAAATTACTTTCTTCTCCTTTCTTATACTTAAGTTATTTCTTAAGGCTATCTACTTCACAGCAACTGCTGTCTGCACCTAGAGATATTAGGAAAAAAAATGACATCATGGCTGAGCACAGCAACTTAATCTCTGGTTTCGATTTCTTCTGTATTTACCACCAGGCCCTTTGGGGCCCTTATTCTACCAAGACTGAGTAGATTGTTTAAAGCCCATGTGGTGGCTGCTTTGTTTCCCCTTAACTGTTTTTCATGGTTGGTGGCAGGAAAGTTTCTTGCCACTCCCTTATCTGAGGTTTATGTAATGAATTGATCACAGGCAGTGCTACCTCTGAACTTGTTCCAGTTTGGCAAAGCTCAGTTGTTCCTGAGTCACCACGACTCATGGAGGAATTTTTCCTGACTTCAGATGGATGTGGGCAATTTCTCTCCACTACAGGCATTTTGAAAAATGTCCCCAATGAAAATCAGGTTATCAAACAGATACTGAAGTGGCACCATTGTTCAGGCACCCTTTGAAACTAGTGTCTGAAAATACAGACCAGCTCTGACCCGGGGCAATGCATTGAACTTTCTGCTCTGTGTGTTGTGTTTCACTGAATGAGATACTCGCTCTAAGGGCATATTCTAGCTCTGCCTGCTAGGGTCAGTCTGAATCTCCTTGCACAAGTGTTTTAACATATGTTTTCATTTATGCACTGTCTGTGTGTTTTTTCTCATGATCACTATTTTCCCCACAGAAAAGACTGCATATATCCCCACTATCCTAGCAAATCACCAAACTAAACCTTTCACTGAGAAGTAATGATACCAGATGTAAAACCTTTTGACAGATAACTTTATTGGCTTCTTTTACTCAAAGCCTCTGGATACTGAGCAGATCAACCCAGGATAATAACAATAAACAGCCAAAGACTATGCAAATTGGAAGTTTTTCTTACCAACCTGGGGTAACCAAAAAGCAGAATGTGCTGTAAAATACCAAGCAGTAAGTCCTCACAGCTGCTAGAGGATGTAATACCCTGCTGATAGTCTGATGGGTTTGATTCAGAGCCAATGGTTGAAGTGTAGACATAAATTTTTTAAGATGATGGCGGTGAAACACTGGAACAGGTTGCTCAGAGGAGTGGTAGAGGCCCCATCCCTGGAAAATATTCAAGGTCAGGTTGGACAGGGTTCTGAGCAACCGGATCTAGTTGAAGATGTTCTTGCTTACTGCACGGGGGTTGGACTAGGTGACCTTTATGTCCGTTCCAGCCCAAACCATTATAAGAAAGCACTCCAAAGTAACAGAACTCAACTAAAACACAGAATCACCCCTGCCCCAAAATTCACCACCCAAACTCTGTATGTGGTTTGGACAGTGAGGCGCATTTGTCTGAGCATTCCTCTCCAGTTGTAACTGCAGGCCAGGCAGGGTTGCTTGCTATCAAGAAGGTAACTCCTCTTTTTTCTCCTTGGGTCTCTTTGGGGATTCCTTCCTTTTCTCCAAAGACACAAAAACCCCTCAGCTATCACTGGGAGACACCAGCAAACACAGATGTTCACTCTCTTCAGTACTGTATGGAGAACTTATCTTTTTCCTTTCCACCAAGAGGTGGAGCAGAGACATCTCTCTCACCTACATTGCTCTCAACAGGAACCTTACCGTATTAGCAATAGTACACTTGCTTGTTTGTCTTCCTGGACATGATCCCAAACCTTTACATTACCTCCCTAGCCTTATTTGCCACCTTGCTTTTACTACTTGTGTCCGCTCTCCTTCAATGGGAGAATGCAAATATACCAGATGGCACCAACTGTCAAAGTCTTTTCTGCTCTGCTTCTACTAATTCAATGGTTGTAGGACAAACTTCAGGGCATCATTAAAAAAAACAAAACAAAAAAAAAAAAAAACAACAAAACAAAACCATTGTTTACTCTTTAATGTTTATATTCCTCTATTTTGTGTGGGAAACTTTCTCCCAAACCTATGCTTTGATGCTAAATTACTCAAAGCGTCCTTACAAATTGCTAACAGACTCTAACAGCATGTAAAAAGATTGCACCACATACACATTCCTAAGAATTAATGTTTAACAGTAGAGTGCCACTACTGAAAAGGTATCTGTAAACAGTCCTTGTTTATATGGGAACCCTTTGTGTATTAAGCAACGCATTTAACACTGTCCCACATGACATCCTAGTCTCGAAATTAGAAAGTCATAGGTTCGATGGATGGACCACTCGGTGAATAAGGAACCGGCTGGATGGCTGCACTCAAAGGGTTGTGGTCAATGGCTAAATGTCCAAGTGGCAGCTGCTGACGAGTGGTGTCCCACAAGGGTCAGTACTGGGACCAATACTATTTAACATCTCTGTTGGAGACATGGACAGTGGGATAGAATGCACCCTCAGCAAGTTTGCCAATGACACCAAGCTTGGTGGCGCGGTCGACATGCTGGAGGGAAGGAATGCCATCCAGAAGGACCTGGACAGGCCTGAGAGGTGGGCTAATGCGAAAGGCATGAAGTTCAACCAAGCCAAGTGCAAGGTCCTGCATCTGGGATGTGGCAATCCCAGGCACAAATACAGGTTGGGCAGAGAATGGCTGGAGAGCAGCCCTGAGGAGAAGGACTTGGGAGTGCTCATGGATGAGAAGCTCAACATGAGCCAGCAGTGCGCGCTGGCAGCCCAGAAACCGAAACTCATGCTGAGCTGCATCAAGAGAAGTGTGACCAGCAGGTCACATGAGGTGATTCTGCCCCTCTACTCTGCTCTCATGAGATCCCACCTGGAGTATTGTGTCTAGCTCTGGAGTCCTCAACTTAGAACTGTTGTAACGGGGCCAGTGGAGAGCTACAAAGATGATTAGAAGGATGGAGCACCTCTCCTGTGAAGACAGACTGAGAGAGCTGGGGCTGTTCAGCCTGGAGAAGGGGAGACCTTATAGCAGTATTCCAGTATCTGGAGAGAGACTCTTTGTCAGGAAGTGTAGCAGTAGGATGAGCAGTAATGGTTTTAAACTTGAAGAGGGGAGATTTAGACTAGATCCTGGAAAGAAATTCTTTACTGTGAAGGTGGTGAAACAGGGGAACAGGTTGCCCAGAGAAGTTGTGGATGCCTCATCCCTGGAGGTGTTTAAGGCCCGTCTGGATGGGGCTTTGAGCAACCTGCTCTAGTGGGAGGTGTCCCTGCCCATGGCAGGGGGGGTTGGAACTCGATGATCTGTAAGGTCCCTTCCAACTCTAACCATTCTATGATTCTATGGTCTTTGGCAGTGAACAGCAGATCTCAATAAAACTTACACCCAAGTTACATTTGCCTTACAGTTGTTCAATTCTTCTAATGCAGGAGAGAACCACATTCCTGCAAAATGGGCGTATGACCTCACAAATGATCCAGGGGGACTTTTTGTTCACCACTCTTTTTTTTGTAACTTCTTTTTAAGTATTTAAGTAAGACTGCTGTGTTTTAGTTGTATTTTGTCTTGCTCAATTACCTTAAAACAGAGATGTTCAGCTGTGAGATTGAGGTTGCACTTATAAAAATACATATAAACTTCAGGAAAAGTACAACTAGGTGTTAGCACATGGGCACATGCTTTGCCTGTGTTTGCTGGGTTCTGCTTGGGCTCCCAGAAGTAGGATTAACAACTCCAAAACATTAATTGAGGCAAATGTCCTGTTAGAGTCCAAAGTTTGACACACGAGTGGAAGAGTGTTGGCATCTTAATAAGCCAAGCCATTTAAAAATATATATATGGAAAAAATAAAGCATTTTTCTTCTCCACAGCTGCAATGGATACTATTTTGCTTGCCTAGGTTTGAACAATTCACAAGTGGATGACTGCCTGTGACCTATAGAAATCAATACGTTACAAAGCAACAACATAAATCAGTGCTAAGGTACCAAATGCTGGAATTAGTGCTGATTCTGGGGCATTTCATACCCAAGTCTTTTAACAGCTCCCCTGTTTCACAGTTTCATGATATTTGGGGTATGTATGTTGCTGCACTAACATCACTGCTTGAAGATGTCACTGCACCACCCTCCAACCACACCAAACAATGAAACCTACTTGGGTTAGCAAAACCCTTCTCTGATGCTTACAGTTTTTTTCCTCTGTTATCAGGATGGCTGTAACCTGGAAAGGGGCACAGGGAAGTTGTAAGCGTGCTTGGGGGCAGCAGGGTTGTCCCTCTGGGCAAACTGCCTGCCCCACTGCATGCCACACAGAGACAAATAAAGCTATGTGGGAAGGGGGAGGAAAAGGAGAGGGGAAAAAAGAGAGAATAGCTTTGCTGGGGACAGACAGGCAGGCGAGCCTGCTTCTTTCTAAATGGTGCCAACTTAGATTAGCTTGGAGTGACTACGAAACTGCAGTCTAAATTAAGTTTCATCCCATGTACCCAGCATCATTCATAATTGCTCAGAGCCAAGAAGTCTGTTGGAGTTTGGGATGGTATTCAGTTATTTTAATATATTACCCTTTTTTCTTCCTAGAATCTCCTTGTTCGCTTGCCTGTCTAACTCATGAGATAGACTACACTGCCTTAGTATATCCTCAGACTACGTGTCCTCTATCCTACATACCAGTGGTAGCAGGAAGCAGAAGAGTGCAGTCATTGCATTGAAACACTGCTTCTGTTGTTCAGAGGTAACCCTCCTGCAAGGACAGGGCTGCCAACAAGATCTAGGTTCAGATTGAAGGGACGCACTCTGAAAGCAGTGGCTTGAGGCCATGATGGTACAACTATGAAAATCATACTGAAGTACCTAATTTTTCATATTGACAAACTTTAATCAAAGAGTTAACAAGCTTTTTCTTGCTGCTTTTCTAAGAATAACAATTTGACCACATAGATAAACAGAGTGATAGTAACTATAGTTCATAGTATTTTCTTCTAAGGAAGTAGTTTCTAGGTTAGACCTTTTCCCATCATCTGCAGTAAGTGAAAGCTAAATTTTGTTGGGTGATAAACTGCTGTGTACAGCGATGCTCTGCTAGCTGCTCAGCTCCCTGCGGCTGTGCCTCTGGCTGCTCCCTTCCTGCGGGCTTTGGCAGCTCTGCCAGGAGCTCCTCAGCTCTTGGCCAGATACTCCCAACTCAGCACAGCCACGTGTGTGACTCCTGCAGCTTGGCCAACAGGCTTCAGGACTTCTCCTACAGCACTCTAACACTGAGAACTTCCCGCAGCCATCAGCTGAACTGAATGGGAACCTGAACACAGACCTTCCAGGAGGCAGGGAAAAACAGTCAGTCTGCAGCAAAAAAAAAATCTCATGACCCCCCAAAGCTAGCAAAACATAACTGCTACCCTTGCACCCACTGCAGGACGTCAGCTATTGCCTTAGTCTGGGATTGCCAGATCTGTTTCTTAAAGCTACAAATTAATTACAAAACTATAAATATTGTTGTTATAGCTGCAACCTTTTCCCCAGTTCGTAAACTCCCTTTCTCAGCAATGCCTCTCTAGCCTAGTAACACAATGTACAAAAAATTGTATTTAGTGCATGTCTATTGGGGCTTTCTGTTTACCTCCCCCTTGCCTTGCTGAATGGCAAAAGACCCTTCTCTGGTCAGGCTTTCCTCCTCTCTGTTCAGAGGTGTCCAGGGAGGGGTTGTTCTGTGATTATTTTTTTTAGGTCCAGCTATCAGGTTCAGGGTTCAAATGGACTAAATTAAGGATCATTCTGCTGTCTGGGTGTTTTACTTTCTTTTTTTTTTTTTTTAACATAGCATGCTTGGGCCTATCAGAGACAAAAATACAAGTCTTTCACAACTGTCTGAAATCCTTGTTCCACTGATGTAGCAGGTGATACCTCTGACTTTGCCACTTGGTTCAGCTTGGCCACTTCAGCTCACCAAAGCAGCCATGAGCTCAGGAATTCAAAATCCTTTTGCTTATTTTTGCACCTCTCACTCATCAAAACTGGAAGCTCTGCTAACAAATCTATCCAGGATGTCCTTTCAGCTTCCTGCTGCAGCTTTGCTTTAATGACGGTGTTAGCAGGATCTTTCAGGTTCACCTCCCTGGAGCGTCCTCTTCATGCCCACACATTTCACTCCCATTTGAAGTAAAAAATAAAAGCTGTTCAGCTTTGCTTAGAGGATAGCTGGGGATTACAAACACAGATATCATTATTAAAATAAAACCAGCCTGTTCTCTTTTTCAGGAGGTAGCAACACATTGGAAAAGGAGTTCACCCCTCCTTCCAGATCTGTTTATGGGGACAATTGGCTCCCCATCCCTAGGGAGCACTGACAGAGGCCTCCTAGGGGAAGGGTGCTGGATATGAATATTTTAAAGCCTAATTCTGCAATAAACCTTGGGGAATTATTGTTGTTTTGTTTTCCTGCTGATTCCTCTGTTCCCCTTCTCAATCATTAGTCCTTTCCAAGCCTTAATCCAATAATGGGAATGTTATTAAATCTTCCCTTGACCATTTTCTTGTTACACGTTGTCTCAAGACTGTTGAGGAAATCATGCCCATCAAAATTTCCTTCCCTGAGTTTTCCACAGCCTGTTTTTTATTGTACTGTTGCTTACCAGCCTGCTGCAAAACTACTTATTTCCTTTTGAGCTTCTAAAATCAAAACAAGGGCCTTTTTCATTTGTTCCACTGTTGGATTTTATTCTGTTTCCCCTGAAAATCCTTCAATTAGGAAAAAGATCTGAATCCTGGGATTCAGTTATAGAATCATAGAATAGTTAGAGTTGGAAGGGACCTTACAGATCATCAAGTTCCAAACCTCTTGCCTTGGGCAGGGACACCTCCCACCAGACCA
The DNA here is from genome assembly GCA_013398155.1 of Pedionomus torquatus. Lineage (NCBI taxonomy): Eukaryota > Metazoa > Chordata > Aves > Charadriiformes > Pedionomidae > Pedionomus > Pedionomus torquatus. Next base: position 493,032 of record VZRU01016162.1, on the reverse strand, counting down.
GGTTGCTCATAACCCCATCCAGCCTGGCCTTAAACACTTCAGGGATGGGGCAGCCACAGCTTCCCTGGGCAACCTGTTCCAGTGCCTCACCACCCCCACAGTAAAGAATTTCTTTCCCGTATCTAGTCTAAATCTCCCCTCTTTCAACTTAAAACTGTTACCCTTCATCCTATTGCTACACTTCCTGACAAAGAGTCCCTCTCCAGCTCTCCTGTAGGCTCTCTTCAGATACTGGAAGGCTGCTAGAAGGTCTCCCCGAAGCTTTTGCTTTTCCACGTCTGAACAGCCCCAACTCCCTCAGCCCCAACTCTCCTCATAGGAGAGGATCCTTCTAATCATCTTTGTAGCCCTCCACTGGACCTGTTCCAAAAGTTCCCTGTCCTTCCTGTGTTGAGGACTCCAAAGCTGGACACGGTACTCCAGGTGAGGTCTCACAAGCGCAGAGTAGAGGGGCAGAATCACCTCATGTGACCTGCTGGTCACACTTCTCTTGATGCAGCTCAGCATGAGGTTGGCTTNGGATTGCCACATCCCAGGTGCAGGACCTTGCACTTGGCTTGGTTGAACTTCATGCCATTTGCACTAGCCCACCTCTCAAGCCTGTCCAGGTCCCTCTGGTTGCCATCCCTTCCCTCCAGTGCGTCAACTGAGCCACCAAGCTTGATGTCATCAGCAAACTTGCTTTCAGTGTGGCCATTCAGCCAGTTCCTTATCCACTGAGTGGTCCATCCATCAAACCCATGACTTTCCAATTTTGAGACCAGCATGTCATACGGGAGTCCAGGTAGATGACGTCTGTTGCTTTGCTCATCTACCAAGGCTGTGGCAATATCATTGAATTTATGAGTTCACCTCAATTTTCCTCAGTTTGCCAACAATGAATTCAATATTCTGACTTGAGTGCACTAACACAGATACCCAAATCCTCACTTGGTCCCTCAAGAATCACAGAGCAGGTTGGGTTGGAAGGGGCCTTTAAAGATCAACTAGTCCAACCCCCCTGCTGTGGGCAGGAACACCTTACACTAGATCAGGCGATAGTGACCCAGCCTGACCTTGAACATGTCCAGGGATGGGGCAACTACAACTTCTCTGGGCAAACTGTTGCAGTGTCTCACCACCTTCATTGTAAAGAATTTCTTCCTTATGCCCAATCTAAATCTACCCTTTTGTAGATTAAAACTGTTACCCTTTGTGTTATCACTACGGGCCCTGGTAAAAAGTCTGTCCACATCTTCATTACAAGTCCCCTTTAAGTATTGAAAGAGAACAATAATGTCTCCCTAGAGTGTCCTCTTTTCCAGGCTGAACAACCCCAACTCTCTCAGCCTGTCTTCATAGGAGAGGTACTCCAGCCCTTTGCTCATCTCTGTGGCCCTCCTCTGGACCTGTTCCAACAAGTCCAAGGCTGTCTTGTGCTCAAGACCCCAGAGCTTGATGCAGTATTCCAGGTCAGGTTTCAAGACAAGCCACAGGTATCTGGAGCTCTCAAGTAAGTCAGTATGCAAGAAACCCCACCCCAAAGAAAACAAAAATCTAGAATCTTAAAATAATATATATGTATATATGAATAAATATATTTATTTTACAGTCCAGGTTATATCCATCTGAAAATTCTAGGTTTAGCCATGCTTAGTCATCCGTTAGGAAGACATGAGGCATTCACAAAGTAGTAAGGTAGCAAATGTAATTTTTAAGATTACAGCTTGGAAATGCAGCTGTAATATGCAAATGAACTGTATTTTGTCATTTTCTAAGTAGCCACCTTAAAACTGAAAACATGGTGGCATGATACTGTGCATTTGCAGTGACACCCTTGCAAATACTATTCTTCTGCAGCAGGTTAAAAATGCCCTCCATAAATATTGTCCTAAGCAGTGACATTGCAATCTCACAAAAGGGGAAGGTTATACCTGCACAGAGTGACAGATCATTAGTGGCCTACCTGTTGTTTAAGGTACACTGTGAGTTTGGCAATCGTTCAGCTGGGATTGGGCAACCCCACAGAGAAGGGTTTCAGCAGCAGTGAGCCAAGGCAGGGGTGGCCAAGGAAACCCTCAGTTTGGGGCACGCACAGATGTCCGCAGCTGGGAGCGCACCACCCTCCCACATCATGGCAGGACCCCGGGATATCTTCTTCACCTGCAAGAAGGAGGACAAGCAGAGGGCTGCTCACAGTGGGCACTCTGACAAATCTTCCCAGAAGCAATGATCTAGGACACAGAGATTACTGCAAGACGCACAGCTGGTTAATCTTGTGCACACCTATAGGGTGTGCTTGAGAGGCCCTTGCTTCATAACATTGGGGTGGATTGGCATGTCATATGCAAAATACACACCGACAGCTGAAATCTCACTCACTTGCTTTTTGTTTTCCCTTGGGAGCTGTAAGGAAGCTGTAGACAGTTTTCAAAAACATGTTTTAAGTAAAAGTCTGCAAAGATTTGGATGTGGGTTTCAGTTCAGTAGTGCTCACTGAAGCCACCATGGCTTTTGTGACAGATTTCAGACACCAACCAGTGCTGTGAAAACACCTCAATAGTTATTGCAGGCATTAATTTAACATATTTCAGGAGGATTTACATTCTCATTTGTCATCTTCCATTCAAAGAAAAAAAAATGTAGTAAATTTGTGAGTTTCTTAAATATTTCATCAGGTTATGAGTAAGTATTAAATGAACCGATGTATTCCTTTAAATCGCTACAGACATATGCCTATTTACTAGAGAGCTTGTGGTTGATATTCTAGAACCTTCATGGTTAGTAAGGCCTTTCTGTGCCACTTGCATCAGCTAAAAAGATGGGTCTCTACAAGACTATTGTTTTCTTCTCATCACCCATCTGTGTTGAGGGAGGGGAAGGTGGATAAAGGTGGGGCTCTGGCTTGCTGCCCGCTCTGCTGGAAAACAGAGTTGTGCCAACAGGCTGGGCAACGAGCGCTGCACAAGACACCCGTGTCTGCTGGGGAAAGCTCTTTGCCATGGGGGCAGAGGAGGAACCAAGCACAGCCCTTTCCATCACAGTTTGCTTTCTGCACTGTTCTTGAGGCAACACAGAAGCACACCACCCCACGTAGCAAACTCACAGGACGCTTTGTCAACTGCTTATTGTAATCAGTTGCTGCCAACAGTAGGACACTAGTTTGCTTTATTTATAAGTTAGAGGTGCTCCATAATTATTTTCCAAAGGAACTCTAAGGAGCTACCTCATATTCTTAATGCCCTGAACCGGGGGTAATTTTCATGCTGTACATTTTCTGGATATGTGACTCACCTGAAGAAAGGGAGTGTTGTTTCATTTAAATTATGTCATCATTTATACCCCTCCCCTAGACTGAGATTGCAGAGTGAGGAGAGCTGGCAAGCCAGGGGAAAACAGAGAAATAAAAAGGTTCCAAAGGTTCCTCAACTAACTCATATCTGGTACAGGCATTTAAAGCATATGACAGACTTTTGTCTTCAAGTCCTACTGGTCCTATAGGGGCCAACAGACAGCAGGTTCCTGTGAAGGTTCATGTAGCACCAGTACAAGTGGCTAGAGATAGGATTAAGGTGTGATTATCCTCATGTTCAAGAGGAAGAGGGGAGGAAATGAGAAAAGAAGGATTGTATAAAGTGCTCAGTCATTGCTGCTCATGTTTGCAAGCAATGTGAAAGATTTGGAAAAAACAGTCAGAGCCAGTAGAAAAACTTTAGTTAATAGCAGCAGACTTTGGATCAAGCCAGTTACGTTCTCCAGATAATCCATATTTTCTCCACCATGCTTTGCTGGCTTCTTTATTCAATCCCTTGTTGATTCAAGGAGAGATTTTCTTGTTTCTAATTATGTGTTTCTTACAGGAGCCAGGTGAGGAAGGTGACCACAACCCTTTCTAAAGAGAGAAGCATTACCCTGTCTTGTCCCTGTGTGACCGCGTCCGTCCAATGACACTGTGGTGAACCAACCGTATACTTTGTCTAAGCCCAAGTTCTCCTGAATTAGCATCACTGGACATCTTCAGAGGACCTCCATTCCTCTTCCTTGCCATACCCAGCGAATCGATATTTTCTGGAAAAAGAGAAAAACAGAAGGATTGGTCTCAAGGTATGTTGGCAAAAGAGAGAAAATCATTACTGTTTTGTCACTTACTGATATCAAGGGGTAAAGTTTCTGGTAAGAAAGGAGAGGTAAGAAATCTTTGCTGGCCTCAGAAAGGCAGGTAGTGGGGAAACCACCCTCTGCACCAGTGATCATGTCACAACATGGTGGTGGCTAGAAAAATGATATTGTACATTTTATCAATCCAAGTATGCCCAGAGAGAATTACATGTGGTAAGTTATTTCATTACTTTACCTCCTCATATTTTTAACCCGGGTCTGAATTATATATAAGACTTCATGTAAGTCTGTCTTCATTCTTCATCTGTCTTTTTCATATGTTTTCCTAACAGCTACATCCCTTGATGCTCTATCCATCAAGGGTATGAGCCTCAAATTAAAACAGTCCAGTGATTTCAGCAGGTTCATGAGTTCTACATTTGGGATGAGAATGAATAAAAGGTAGGCCTTTGGGGGTGCATATAATAATGTAACAGCACACAGCTATTCACAGCCCTGTTCAGTTTATCAGTAATTCTAGAGATTATATGTCAAAGGGTCTTATGTTTTCTAAACAAACAAAGAGTATGAGTTGTTTAATATTGGTGAGCTTTTACACGCATGTAAAACTTCATGTGCTTTAAGGTGTTGTTCAACTAAGGCAACCACGAAGTAAGTAACTCAATAGAAACAGTACAAAACTTGTTACTTTTCTACTTTTGAAAAAGTATGTATGTATTTGTCTTTATCTATAGCATATTAATTTTGATTTAAATACACAACCAAGTCCTGTTTTCCTTTATGTTGCCATCAATCAGGTTTAACTGCTTTAAGTGAAAGACGCTTCAGATGATGCAAGTGTGAAGTGAGAATTACATAAGTAACTATGAAATTCTACAGAATTTATGTTCTTTTCTATCCACCCTGAAACTTGAAAATCAAACTTGGAGATACCACTACATCCTAACCATGGGAACTTTCTAAATTTCAGCGAAAGACTGTACTGAAAAAATCTATTTCAAAGTGGTATGAATTTTACCCTAGTCTGTGAGCCAAAATATAGTTGCAGATATTTTTTAAAAAGCTTATCTCAAACAGCATTAAATATTTATAGAGAAGACTGTGAGTGGATATAATTCTTCCGATTATAGCTTGGCTATACTACATACATGAAACTAGTAATAACCTTGAAACAGAAACCCTGGTACTGAGTACAGACATGGGTCACTTGAGAATTGTTTTCTAAGGGCATTTGGTCACTGCAGGGACTAACATCTCAAGCGTGACTTCAGGAGGTAGTAGCTGAAGAAAGCCATCTTTTTGAAGGCAGCAGGCACTCCTTGCTGCTGTGACTTGTGGCGCCAAGCATGCATGCTGGGGGGAGAGCTGGGTGCAATGCCTGGGAGAGGTGCAGGCTGGTTGACACAGTAGAGCCTCGTGGTGGTGTGTACACAGTGTGCTGCACAGGGAAAACTGGGAATGTGCCACGTCCATAGTTACAGAGAGCGAGCTTTCTGTTTTCTTCATTGCTGTGCTAGACCATGCATGGAGCATCCTTTCTGACACCTCCTCATCAGTCCTGCCTGGATTTACAAAAGCTTGACCTGCCTGTACCCAAATGACTGGAAAAGTAAAGTGCTCTGCTATGACTTCACGCCACTTCTAAATGAACTGTTTTCAGATATGTGGAAAGTTGTTCAGGCAGAAGGCTTGTTAAATTTCCTTTTCTGCTGGTTCTGCTGGGCTGAGCAGCCCAAGAGCTCTACTTCTCTGCCACGAAAACACTGAGATTGAGGGTAATTCTAAGCATAGCACAACATGTTTCAATTACAGAAATCAGTAAGGATGAAGGGATTTATAATGGCACCAGTATTTGGGAGAGGGTGAGTCACTTCTCTGAAATGCTGCTTTGACAACCTCAGGCTCTCTGTGGCACTGCAAACAAAGAGCAAAAACCTCACAGTGAGGAATGGCTGTAGCTGGGTCACCCTGACCAGCGTGCTGAGAGGGATTGCCCGGCTCAGTACAATGAAGATACATTTACATAAATTAGCTAATGTTTATATTCAAATTTGGTTTGTAAGCTAGTCAAGGATGCCTGGATGCTTTTTCCAGTCATATAATATGACATGGTCTTAAAGACTAATTTTATATTTTCCCTAGATAATATTATTGTCTTATCTGACACTCTTCTCAGATGATTTTGAGTCAAGCAACACTCTAACTTTGAGAAGCATCTTACGTTAGCAACTTGCCTAGGAAGGTTCTCATTACAGCTAAGCCCAAGAACAATAGCTCTGACCCACTGAGTGAAGCCAGTAGTCCGACCAGCTAAATATCCTTTCATTAACATCAGTTTAATTGCAGACTGAGGCTGGGGCTTCAAATCCTGAGAAAGAATTCCATAAAAAGAATGGTAGAAAAGAGACAAAATAGAAAGGTACTTCCTTGAAACAGAAGAAGTGAAATGTTGGGGCAAAGCAACAGCCTATAAAACTGTTGGGGAAAATAAGAGAAAGAATGGAAGAATAAGCATGTAATCAATACCCAAATTTTAAAACAAAATTCCTAAAGGACTACAGTTCTTAAATTCAAGACTGTGTCTGCAGATTAAAGAGACATATCAGCTTCAGTCTGGGTTACGCCAGTAGCTGCTGTGTCCATTTATAGCCATGTTTAAAATAACCCTTTTTTTTATTTCCTGATGGCTGCGTCATTCACAGAAATTCCTCTTATTCTATTTACATCAAGCTTTAAACCATTTCCCCATCTCTGTTCATGTGCATCATGTTCCCCGCCCTGCATGCATGCTCTGAAACATTCTCTAAGGCAAAAGGATCCTCCCTTTCCAGAATATTTTTACTCAGTGTGACAGTGCTCAACCTGCCCTGCGACTCCTGAGTGTCAGCATTGGGCCAGCACTGCTTCATGAGCCCATACATCTGGTATGCTGTGCCGTCCCTCTCTCACCTCACCACTTTCCAGACCACACTGAAGGCAGGAATAAGTGGTTAAGCAGGGATTTCCTTGACAGCCTTTTCCATGCAGAGGCTGAGAAAGAGTCTCCAGCTTTCTCCATCATATTCCAAATTCCTTATTCTAGGTGTCTTAAGGCAAAATACCCTCCAAACTCTTCAGGAAGTTATGGAAGATAAAAGAAAAAAAATCTCTGAAGGGATCTATCTTTCAAAACAGAACAGATTAAGAGATAAAAAGACAAAGGGCAAGCTTCAGTATTTATACTGAATGTACCTTCCCTACCTATGCGGGAGATAATTACCTGATAGATCAGAAATAATTTAAACTGTATCAGCTGATGCTACACAAACCTGTATCCATATCCACGTGCTCTTTCAAATGGCTTCTTTAACATGTTTTTGGGTGAATGGTATCTTTTTTGGTTCTTTCATTGGGAGCTCCATCTGACACCACAGACGTCTTTCACTAAGTCTCTAGAACTGTGAAGAAAACTAAAATCTGTGTTCCAAACCCCCCAGGTTGTCCAGGGCAGAAATTGTCTTTGCTGTCTTCTAGATGCTGTAGAAGTATAGTGTCACACTGAGTCACAAAGGAGGCTCCTCGGCATGAAAGAAGCTAAGAGAAGCAACAGAGGAATCAGAAACCTGTCAGTGATTTGTTCTCTGACTATGGGCAGAGCCAAACACAATATCCTTGTTTCCCCTTGAATGCCCCACTCATCGAGTCACGATGTCTTTCTAAAGCAAATTCAGCCTCTTCAGTGGTATTTGATAATATTGTGTTAGTCTTGTATGGATCATCAATGACCTGGTATTTGTTCAAAACTACTTGGTTTTATTCATTATTTTGACACGTTCCTCTAACTTTGGTATTATTTACTCACAGTTCTTTCAGTTTCTTAATAAAAACAATAGGACCTGTAGGGCTAAATTCCCAAACAACTTGCTGAAGGACAGTGGCTCTGGTACTCAAGAGGATGGTCTACCAAGCCCTGAAAATCTCATTTTCCTTCCTTTTTTCTTTTTTTTTTTTTCTCCTGATAGCAAAAGAAAAGACTTTTTTTGAGCTTGGGGCTACACAGCTCCAATTGCTATAATTACACAGCCAGAAATTTTGCACTTGTATAGTAAATCAACTCTCTTACAGGGGCTAGTACTTAAATTGCAATTTCTAGATTGCTTAGAATGGAAAAAGGTTTTATGTGGTTAAAAATGTGTATTCACTATTAACTAAATTTAAACACATTAACTAACTTCTATTCACAATCTTTTCCTGCTATAAATTCAGGTTTGTTGTATTTTTGCCCTGGTTTTTAAGCACAAACCTGTTTTCCAGTTCTAGCATAGTCCTCAAGCAGCTAAATTGTAGGAAGAGATATGCCCTAGACTAGAGAAAACGCTCAGTTACTTCAGTCAATGCTGAGCTAATTTTAACCTCTTTTTACTACACTGGAAATAATTTCTTTGGTATTAGACTTGTCTTACTAGATTGCTGACGTGGTTCACTTAAGTTTACGCTATAAACTCAAGTTCTTGAAATACCACAGGCCTGTTTTAGCAGAAGAAGAATGTAACCTAAAAGGTAAGATTCAGTAATACTACTAGCAGTGACGGTGAAGAAAAATAGGAATAATGTTTTGAAGACTCTATGAGCAGAAACATGAAAATGCACTAGGGATTAATTTCTTATTTTTAAAGGCCTAAACTATTTCACAGCAAGGATTTTGTCATCTAAATGACTTAATATTAGGAAATATATTGAGAGGGCCTATCTAAATGGAGTGAAGATATATAGACAGGAAAGAGTTAAAAAACAGTCCGGGAGGGGACTGAACACACTGGGTCTCACAGACATAAGATTGGCAAATACTCAAGCAGTCCCTCTCTGAACTAATGCCCTGTGCCTAAAACATGAGCATAGCACCCTGATTGTGGAGATTACAATGCACACTAGAAATGCCCCCTTTGCCCTTTTTTTGAGAGCTGGGCCCAGAGCCAAGGAGCCTGGAGAACGGCAGATTCCCATGTCGTATCACAGCGTGCGCTCCTGCATTTCACTTGGCTTTTCTACCAGCTAAACAGGACTGAAGAAATGGGCCACGGGCAATCGGTGCTGCTGCTCCTAGAGCTCTGGAGATGTATTCAGGTGTGGTGATTTTGGCGATTTAATAGGCTTTCACTCTTTTGCTGTGCTATATAAAAAGAAGCGAACATAACAAGCAAATGCTATTTTGTTGTTTCACGCTTTTCTATGACAGCCTTTGTATATTCCCAGAATGGTGCTTTGTAGGACTTAAGAGAAGATACTATCAAACAGAAAACATAGACGCAGTGTTGCTAGAGAATCAGTGAATGTGAAATGGTGAAGTTATTAGGAGAGGGTGAAACTGGTACAGCAGCAGGACCAAAGAAGTGTAGAGAAGATAGTGATGTGGTTGCTTCGTGAAATAAGGGCAGAAGGAAGGCAGAAAGTCAGTGGCAGTAAAAGTGTCACAGGGCACATTGGAGGTTGTGAGAGGCAGGGGTGGGAAAAGGGAGTAAGTGGGTGGGATGTAGGCTGAGCACACCTCTGCTCGTGTATTCCACAGCAGAGCAGAAGTTACAGCTTCTGTGGCAAGGGAAGTTTGTTCAGGTTCTTGAAATAACTGGAGCAGTGTAGCTTGCTAATGATATGGACAGGGAAAGCTTTGGAGATTTCTGTTGAGTTTATGCACCCATGCAGCTTTGTTATCTATTCAAGGATAGGGAAGAGTTCATTTTGATTTTGGAATAAGAAATAAAGATGAAAAATGGCGGAATAGATGGTGACCAGAGCTACAAAATCAAGTTCTCGTGATTTGATAGATCACCATTCATTCCTGGAGCTATGGTAACTGACAGTGTGCAGTCTCTGTATCAATCCACTTAAAAAATAAAGTATGTACTCCAGCCTATTTATTTTCATAAGGGCGCAAATTAGGAACATGCACGTGGCTCATTACCGTAGCATGTGGCTCAGATGACCAGGGTAATTACTGAACTGCAGTGATTCAGTCAACTTCTGCCCATGGTAACAGGGAAATTAGAGATCAATGTTTTGCTTCTGCAAATTTCTGTTTTCGTTTCTCTACCTATGGCTAGGCCAACCAGCTGCCTCCCTTGCCCTTAGGCTGTGTATGTATGGCAGGGGTGGAAGAACACAAAACAGCACTCTTTATACTACAATAAGTGTTCTGTTATACCTTGGAGTAAATGCTTAGAAACAGATATTTTGATCATAATGCAAAAGCCTCGGCACAAGACAAAGGTGCATTTATGGTAGTCTTTAATTCACATCATACAGAAAAAGATCAATGTATCCTTTTCTTCCCTGTTAGTTGCAAATTAATCCAACGTCTGAGTGTTTCCAAGTATTTACAATTTGCCTGGGATGGGAGTTTCTTGCAGATTGCAATGCCATCACTTACATGCAGCTTCTGACCCAAATTTGCCAAGTCTTACTCACTGAGGAAAAAACTCTCCCTTCTGGGGCCAGAGAAGCTAATTGTATTCACTCTGGTCACCGAGCTGGGTAAGACACTTTCTGATGTGCACTCTGAATATGTAGAGATATGAGGCTGACGGGAGGGAAGGGTTTGAGGAAAGGAGCAACCAATAACCAGAGCTTGTGGGACTGTCACCAAGGCAGCCAGGTGAAAAAGTAAGTCAGGGGGCATTTCCCCTTCTCTTCGCAGTCCCTCACCTGAATTTCTCCTCATCACTTTACTCATCCTGCTCACTCTTATGTCCCTGTCCCTGCTTTGGCTGGTGGCCTCACCCACCTGCAGTCTTTGCATCCTCCCACCACAACCAGGAAAGCAAGGTGAAGTGAATGGAGAAGGTTGGACGGGAGGAGAGAAACTGAGACACTTGAGAGGAACCAGGCAGAGCAGGCACATGGTGCAGCAGAACACACCATTCTCTTCTCACAGGAAAGCCCAACAGTTGCTCTCCTGGGGTAAAGTGGTGCAAAGGGAATATTCCTAAAACAGCACACTGAGATTTTAATGTAGTGTCTGTATTTGCTGCTGTGGCAGTGCTGGCTGGGCCCATCAGAGCACTGGGGTGCAAGGCCAGGGGTGCAGGGGGCCCCATGTGGCCTTCCCTGGTGCCAGGATCACATCGCTGGGATGAAAAAACTGAGGGAGAAGGCTGCCTTGCCGTGCCAGCCCTTCAGTCCTGCTCTTGACCGAAGCCACTAATCAGCTTTTCCCCCCCTACTCAGCACTGGTGAGGCCCCACCTCAAATACTGTGTCCAATTTTGGGCCTCTCTCTAGAAGAAGAAATATGTGGAGGTGCTGGATTGTGTCCAGAGAAAGCTGGTGAGGGGTCTGGAGAATAAGTCTTATGAGGAGCAGCTGAGGGAGCTGGCGTTGTTCAGCCTGGAGGAAAGGAGGCTGAGGTGAGACCTTATTGCTCTCTACAACCACCTGGAAGGAGGTTGTAGCCAGGTGGGAGTCAGTCCCTTCTTGCAAGTAACAGGTGATAGAATTAGAGGGAACGGCCTCAAGTTGTGCCAGGACAGTCTTAGATTGGATGCTAGGAAAAATTTCTACACCAAAACGGTTATGAAGAGTTGGAATTGGCTGTGCAGGGAAGTGGGGGAGTCATCATCCCTGGAGGTACTTAAAAGATGAGTAGATGTGCTGCTGAGGGACAGGGGGGTTTTGTCAGCATTAGGTTGATGGTTGGACTCTATAATCTGAAAGGTACCTTCCAACCTGCACACTTCTATGATTCTACTAATCTTGAGAGAGTTATTTGGGCTGCCTCAGAGTAAAAAAACCAACCAACCCTAAAGGTAACAAGAAGCAGAGCCTGCGCGGCGCTGGGCATGGGGCTCACAGCAAGCCTTCCTCCCCCGCGGGGCTCAGCCCCAGGGGAGAGCCGCCTGGCAACCTCCGCTTTTGCCAGGTTTACGGGGACGTGCTGGGCTGGTGCCGGCCGCGGGGTTCGGTCGCTGTCTCGCCGGTTTCCC
>VZRU01016162.1:469972-480455 GCA_013398155.1 Pedionomus torquatus | reverse complement strand
TTCGGGCGTGGGTCCTTCGGCCCCCGGGCACAGCCGCGGCAGGGGCGGGAGAAACGCTGCCGGGCTGGAATTAAAAGTGCCCGAAGTGGCCTGAGGTTGGTCGGTGGCCGCCGCTGGTCCCTGCCCCCTCCTGCCCTCGGTGCCCGCGCTGGCAGGAGCAGCGGTGCGCAGCAGGCGGCCCCGGTGCAAGCTACAGGTGGATTCGGGGTTTTTCAAGAGAAGAGAGAGACGCGGGGTGTGCCAGCGGTTAATTTATCAGTCCGTTAGTTAAACGACGGGAGCAGCAGCAAAATGAAGTGATCTCTTTTGTCAGAGCAGAAGCTGGGGAAGTTTGAAGAGCTGTGCTGTCTACTTGCTGCAATTTACTGCTCTACTTCACACTGTCAGCTCTGAGTGACGGAGTCTGTGGGTGCTTTAGTAGCTGTTTAATTTTTAGTCCTAATGTTTATGTCATAAATTTCTTTTCAGCTAAGCAGAAAACGGCTGTAAAGTAGGTGCTGGTTGGTCGCGGTAGTTTTGTTAGGTTTAATTTCCTTAGTTTCTGTGTTTGATGGGGAGTCTTATAGTGCCTAATGCAGAAAGTAGAACAGGGAGCAGTGGGTGAAGAAAGGGTACCATCGCTAGTGCTGCGCTAATGAAACAGTCCATGAGCAATGTTTCTTTGACTTGCAGAACATCGTAGTTTGCTGCTCTTTTTGTAAATAAAATGCACCTGTTTGATTGTGATGTTACAAGCTAACCTTCCACGAAAAGCAGTACATACAAAGTGCCTCCCTTCTCTGTGTGTAGTTGATGTAATAGTATAGCTGCTCTCTAAAATCCCAATGAGGAGGAGATCTAGGATGCCAGTTTACAGATGTGCTTTGATAACTAGCATTTCTCAGATGCAGCGCTGATTAGAAATTTGTCTCGATTGCTAGGTAGCCGAAGATTCACTAAAGAGTTTGAATTTGCAATGAGAAAGCATGTCGTTAGTCTGTCTTGGAGATGAGCACTGGTGTCTGAGGGCATTTCTGAACAAACCTCCTGAATCCTAGGCATTGAATTTCATCTGTGTAAACCTGTCCGTGCCCAGACTCAGATATCGTGTATATGAAAGGAAATTACACTAACTGCATTAACTTTGGTCAAATCACTCCTCATGTGGCTCAAGGAGGTGAATCCAGTTGTAAGGCAAAGACATGCTTGAGATATTGTATAGCAAAGTGTGTGGGTGCTTATCCCTTCCTGTGGAAGTTGATGGCAATGCTGTTGTGTGCACCAGTGGGGGCTGCCTCTATGACTTATCTGGGATGACTTCAGCCTTGAAATGCCACTCATTGCCTTTTATTGCAAGTCAGAGTTTCCAGGCTGGATGTGTCTGTGCTGCTGAACCTGATGAAATTCAATAAGGGCAAGTGCAGGGTGCTGCACCTGGGAAGGAGTAACCCCTTGCACTAGTACAGGTTGGGGGCTGACCTGCTGCAGAGCAGCTCTGTGGAAAAAGTCCTGGGAGTCCTGGTGGAGGACAGGGTGACCATAAGCCAGCAATGTGCCCTTGTGGCCAAGAAGGACAATGACATCCTGGGGTGCATCAAGAAGAGTGTGACCAGCAGGTTGAGGGAGGTTGTTCTCCCCAACTATTCTGCCCTGGTGAGGTCCCATCTGGAGTACTGTGTCCAGTTCTGGGCTCCATGGTTCAAGAAGGATAGGGAACTGCTGGAGACAGTACAGCAGAGGACCACAGAGGTAATTAGGGGCCTGTAGTATCCTTCTTATGAAGAAAGACTGGGGGACTTGGGTCATTTTAGTCTGGAGAAGAGAAGGCTGAGGGGGGGATGTGATTAACAGCTATAAATACTTAAAGGGTGGGTGTCAAGGGGAAGGGGCCAGTCTTTTTTCAGTGGTGCCCAGTGGACAACAGGAAATGGGCACAAACTTGTACATACGAAGTTCCATCTAAACATGAGGGGGAGCTTCTTCACTTTGAGGGTGGCAGAGCCCTGGAACAGGCTTCCCAGAGATGTAGTGGAGTCTCCATCTCCGGAGACATTCAAAACCCACCTAGATAAGTTCATGTGTAACCTGCTCTAGGAGGACCTGCTTTGGCAGGGGGTTGGACTAGATGATCTCCAGAGGTCCCTTCCATCTTTCTGTAGTTCTGTGGTAGCAGTGGGTTTCACTGGACAGTTCATAATTCCTTGGCTTGCCAGTAAAATATAGCAAGAGGACAGCTTCATCTGTCCTTTTCGGCTCCGATATGAATCCAGAGGCAAGCAACATCTCTAGAGTGTGCCCAGGGAACACTGGATTTTAAAGCCACTGTGGCAGAAATACCTCCCTTTCATGAGAGAAGAAATGCTATACAAGTTTCCAGCTTATTGATTGGGTTATCTTGCAGTTATGAAAGCAGGAGGTTAAAATGACCGTGACTTCCCAATTTTTAACGAAATTTAGGCAGAGCTGTTTTTTTCTCTATGTAAATCATTAACAACAACGTTAGGAGTTTCCCTTGTTAAACAGTGAACAAATGTATCATTTGGTACAGGTTAGAGCAAGCTCTTCTGTGTTCTTTATACAAATAAATTGACTCTGTGTGTTTCACAGCTCGGCTGCTTGTAGATTGCACATTTAAAAGCAGGACACTGTTGTGGGATTTTTTTTGTATTAAATGTCAAAGGGAAAGTGCAGTTTGTACTGGCGTTGCAAGAGTTTTCTCATTTCTCACCTTCAAAACTAATTGTAGACTTCCATACTGAGAATTTTATCATTGCTAATTGCTACACACGTGTTTTGTAAAGGTTTACCGAGTCCCTGATGCTTTATTTAATTTGCTTATGAAGGTGAATTTCGGACAGCCAGTAGCAGCAGCAAAAATTAGGATTTATTCTTCTGTGATCATGCAGCAGGTGCTAGAAGAAAGAAATACACTTGTTCAAAACCTAGTGCCTTGGTGTCTGCAACCGCCCTTACTTCATTAGGGAGAGCAGAGATAGGCCTCTCTGAGTGTCTTGACTGTAACGTGGCATAATTGACCTACATTGGTCACAAGTGGCATAGAGGGCTTAAGCCTAAAATGAGGACTTAACAGGATCAGTCCTATTCTACTCCGCTAGGAACCTTGTGGAGTGCAGAGTATCTTCCCCTGACACTGAAAGCATCTCCATTCCATCTCTCATGGAAACCAGCAGTTCATGGGTCCTTCCTTGACTTTGAACACAGAAAAGCTTCCTCTGGAGTCTTTGCCAACTGTGGGGAAAGCCTCTATGTTAAACAAGACGTATGAGTGCTTTCTTTAAGAAGGACCTTTATTTTCTGTGCTTTAGCTTCCTTCCCTATCTCACAGAGCCTTGTAGTAGTGACAAATGCAGTCAGGAACTAGAACGCCTAATCTGGAGGAACTCATCTGCTGAGTTGAAGTCACCCTAGAAGTCGGATAAGATACTGTGAAATGTCAGTAACTCTTACATGCAGAACCTGGAGAAGCTAACTTCCAGACCAGATCATACACCTCAACTTTTGGAAATCTTTTCCTGTTATTTTATGCATAGTCTACATAGTTAACTGGGTTACTTTGTGAAACTGCACATCCAGCTATAAAAAAAAAAAGAAAAAAAAAAAAAAAAAAAAAAAAAAAAAAAAAAAAAATAAAAGTTGTTGTTATGCTTATATTTAGCATATTATTTGTAAACTTTGTCTCAAAAAGCCTGGAAGGAACTGTTGTCTGCCCAACATCTATGTGATAGTCTTTCTAATACTGCTTATAGCGTACTCTGTCACACCTTCAGCCGGTAGAAGATTTGGGGTATACAGAAAAAGCAATGTTAAGTAATCTGTAAATCAAAACTGGAAAACTGGGCAGTTTGCTTTTGTTTCTTCTGCTTTCTATTTTTATGAGCTTTCAGTGTAATGTGCAGAGTACTGGATGGCGAAGGATGGTGACTGCAATTAGAAATGTGGAGTAGAAGAACAGTAGCAGAGCAGTAGTAGAAGTGTGGTACCTGCTCTGAGGGTTTCTGCCTTGGCCTGTTACAAGGCTGGCAGTCGTGCTTTTGGCATTATCCTTCCTGCTGTGGCCCGGTTTGTATGTGTACCACTCCCACAGAATTCAAACGGATCTTCTTATATGCACACCTCAGGCAAGGAACTTCTCTGTAGTACTTTTTTTTCCATCACCGCAGGCAACATTGGCCCTGTCCTCCTCTCACAAGGGGTTTGGGTCCAAGGTACTTGTTTTTGTGTCAGTGAAGATATGTCATGTGAAATAAAACTCTGGTAAAGATGACGGAGAAACTCTGCTTGCTGTTGCATAAAATCAAACAAGGCAGTTTATGCCGTGTTTTGCACCTCTATATGAATGTAACTATTGATCTAATATGTTGGAAGACATTTGTGTTTTCAGTCGTGACTAATACCTCAGGATTGCTGAAGATAAGCAAGCTAATTGTAAGAATAAACTAAATGGTGAGATAAATGCAATGCAATCCAGTCCTGACAGCTGTTCATTCTGAATTCCAATTTCCAGTTCCTCCTATCTTACTTTTCCCCTTCTTTTTTAATTTTTCCTTTCTTTCAGAAATCTATAGTCTTGTAGCAGAGTAGAGGATGAAATAGATGGCGTCTTAAAGTCTCTTCCAGTTCTGGGCTGTCTAGAATAGCCAGGATTTGTTTCCATTCTCAGTCTCTCATTATTTTCTTTCCCATGGATATCTTTTGTATTTTTTTCATCCTGCTCTTTTATGCTACTCCTGCCACTGTTAGATGAAATTAAACCTTCTCTTTCCAACTGTCGCCTGTCTCATTTGTTCTTCATGTTTTTCTATTGTAATTCCAGCTTCATTTTTTTCTGCAGATTTTGCTCTTTTAAGTTTACACCTTAGCCAAATTGCTTGTCTTTATGAAAGCACTTTATTGCTAAGCAGGAGGCAGTGCTACTTTCGATGGGACAGATTTTATCTGCCACCCCATCTGGACAAACTGCACCAATTACAGTGAATTTCCAGGATGTCACAGTAGATGAATTGGGGGAAAAGGGGGAATTGGCTACAATTTAGACCACTCACATTGGTGCAGCTTTAGATGATGCTGACCATTAAGGAAAGCAATTTCTTAAATATTAATTTTGGAGTCAGTTCAGTAAATACATGGCTGCTTTGTGCATAGTTAACCTTGCTAAAGAAGTGGTATACTGCTTTTTGCTGAGTAGTTCAGATCACAGTACAATCATGATTATGGTCAGAATGAAGGGATTTTTTTTGCCTTCAAAGAAATTAAAATTTTCTCATACATGTATGTATCTGTAGTGTTATAAATATTTAAGACTCCCATTGTCACAGATTTGGATTATTTTACAAGCACTTATGAAGGCTTCCTAACAATATTCTTTTGGGTTTAAGAAATACACATAGGAGACTCCACTTTATTTATATTGGCGAAAATGTGAACAGATTGACATGACCTGCTCCAAAAGTAGCCAGGAGGCCCGTGGCAGAGTTAGGGAAGTATCTCACTGCTCTTGAATCACAATTCAGTGCCTTAACAAGCATTCCCCTCAGTCTGGCCTTTAGCTACAACTCCGTTAGCATCAGCAAACACTTGATTTTCTGGCAACAGTGGCATTCTGTATACTGAAGCTTTTTTGTATTGCCCTGACATTGTGATTTCCATGAAAATTGACAGTTTTCACACTTTAATGCTTCTTCTAGGAGATTGAGGGATCTTTAGAAATTTATTTTTCTGTAGCAGCTTAAGCCATCTCCTGCATTAGAATTTGAGAATGGGAAAGGACTTAAGATCTATGCTTTCAACTAAAACTTTAAGGATCTTTTAAAATATCCACATTTCCAGCTAATGGAGATTACAACCCTTATTAACATATTAATCCTCTTTATGTATAGAGTGTTTGCAGAGTTTTTCATTGCCCAGTGAGCCAGGCTGCTTATCATTAAATAAGTGATGCTGGGAATAGCGTATTGTTGTCATAGTTTCAGCATGAGAATGTCAGTGATGCGCCAGGGACTTAACCCATGCCAAGGGGTGAGTCACAAAGATTGTGTGGCAGGGCTGTGCTGTGATGGCACTTACAGCATCCCCTACCCGCTTTAGTCCCCTTGCACCAGAGATGTGGTCTCTTCAGTTTCATTAATTCCCCAGCTAACGAGCTGCCTTAAAGTGCTTTACATTTGTGCAGAGTAGTTACTGTAATCAGAGAAATGGGAAAGAAAATAAGTTGAGAATGGTTTTTCTGTTTGTATTCCCTTGCTCTTACAGTAGCTTACAGATTATCTTTGGGACAAAAAAAAATAATTTCTTATTCCTGACGCTGTTAATTCAACCTGATACTTGCATGTTAAGCTGTTTTGTGTGTGCTTGGGATGTACTGCATGGAAGAGAGTTGACATTCTCCTCTGAAAGTTTCAGTGATAAAATGTAAGTTAAAAAACCTTCTCTGGTAATCAGAAAAATGATGCAACCCTTGTATATAGATACTATGGGTTTTTTTAAAGGTGGTGAGCATCAGTATAGCAAGTAGGAAAGGTGCAAATGAAGTGAGAATTTGGTGGGGACTGGTCATGAGGAACTTGCAGAGGTGAAGTATACAGATTGTGGTTTGGGGTTAGATTCTGCACTCTCCGGTATCTTATTTTTATTAAAGATGATTGGCCTCTGCGTAAGTTTTAAGGTTGGTCTGTGAGTTGCTCTGCCTCTCCCTCTCCGTTGTTACTGACTGCAAATAACACTCCCTTCACAAACTGGAACGGCTCAGTAAGGTGTGATGGAGAGTCCCTCAGATAAGTAATCAGCAGCCAGGTAATTAGGAGGCTCACTTAGAGAAAACACTCTTTCAGGGACCTGCTTGGCAGGGGAAGGGCTGAGGATTAAACCTGCGGTAGAGTTTACTACGCCAAATTGCCAGGACCACCCAGCAGCCTGGAGTCCTCCCTTTTTCTTTGAGCAAGAAGCCAGGTAGTATACATAAGCTTCAGTATTCCTCAAACTGTGGTGTTGCAACCAATATTTCCATAGCAAGCTCTAGCGGTGACCCAAAGGCTTGAAGAATATATGGCTTTCCTGAGCCATGCTGGTTTTGAGGTACTAACAGCAAAAACTTCCTTTACTTAACAAAATAAACAGATAAGATGCAGAGTCATACCACGGGCATGGAGCCTGAGCGAGAAAATCACATTTTTTATTGTCAGTGTTCTAAATATAGCCATATCATAAGGTTCAACAGCAAGTAGCAATCCAGAAGTACTTAATCAGATAAATGTTGCTTCATGTTTTCACCAAGGGTGACTTAACAAGCACTACGGTTCTGTTTGCTGTACCTGTTTTCCTTTGCCGTGTGACGCATTTTAGTTATATAAATGCATGCTGATTTCAATTGACTGTTACTGGGTTTTTTTAATGTGGAGTTGAGCCAAAAGTGTAGGACTCCGTTGTTCTTCAGTAATCGAGGTTAATGACTTTTTTTTTTTTCCTTTGAAGACCACACAAATATATAGAGATGTAAAATGGGTAGCACTGGTGGCTGATGAGATACTTTCTGAATTTTCAAACATTGTTATAATAAACATGTGTGCTGCCATTCATAATAAGATGACATGAAGCCTCATTATATTGCTGCTATTATATTAGTAGTTTTTTGGATGATTTAAACTAGAGAACAAAATTCAAGGGTTTGAGTACTAATGCATCAATGATGATGAATTGTTGCTGTCTTCCAGGCGTGACAGTAGTTCCTATTAGTCTGCTGGTCCCTGGTCCCCTTTACCCTGAAAGGGCAGTTTGGCTTTTTATTATAGAAACACATTGTAGAATGTGGTTTTGGGGTGAAGCTGCTGGATTTCTCTAGGGTGCTTGTGTTAGGTCGTGTCAGGAGATGGTGTGATGGTGACGTGAGCAGGAGTTTGTCCTCTGAGGCTGTGTGAAGGTCCTCGTATTGCAGTGTATGTAAGATCCACCAGATGCAGAATCAGATTGATCACAGCTAACTTCTCCAGGGAAACAGGAGGGAAGCTGCTAAAAGCTCTGTTTTAGATTATCTAGATTACTCTTCTTTTAAAAGATCTTACCGTCCTTTCTACCCTGCACATCTTGCAGTGGGCATTCTTCCATGCTTGCCCCTGAGGTCTGTTGGGAGCCATGACAGTGGCTTTCTAGTGTAACAGAAAATAAAGAAGTAAATTCTGTTCAAGACCCTTTAGAATACTAATATTTCTTTTATTTTTCTTCTGTAGAGTCATTTTGGGGTGTAATAAACATTATTTTTTTCCTGCTTCAGCAGATTCCAAAAAGACAATAAAAACTTCAAGTGACTTCATAATAAAACGTATTATTTAATTTTTGTTCTTACTTCTGTGCTTAGACAGCTTTTCTTCCTGCATTTTTCTTTTTTGTTTGATGTGAGTATCTTGCATATGCAGCAAAAATAACCGCCTAGGTAAATACATTGAGGATGGCATGTCTGATCTTACTGTGCATAGGACATATATTTTGCTTCTGGTTTTGTCTGAATGTACCATGAGAGGAGTCTCCAAAATCAATAAATAGTTTCAGCCAAATTGGAAGAAAAAACTGTTTTTTGTGCTTTTCTTTGATCCCTTCTCCTGTGGCAGTGCTCTTTTTCCAAAAGGCACAGCGATGGTTCTGGGTGTTGATAAGGGAGTATCTTGTGAGTCCAGATTTCTTCTCTTTTTTTTTTTTTTTTTTTTTTTTTTTGTTTTGTTTGTTTGTTTGTTTTTTTGTTTTGTTTTTGTTTGTTTGTTTTGAGTAACTTCTTGTGGTACTTGGTACCAAGCCTACGCTTTCATGGATACCAAATAAATTATTCCTGGGTTCCCTGGGGGTACAGCTCATGTTTCTGAGTCAGCACAGCTTTCTCTGCTGGGACAGGGCTGGTGGTTGTGCCCGCGGTTGCTCTGACGAATGTTCCGATTAGTCCCTGCTAGGACAGGGCTGTCTCCTTGGGAAGGAGACCCGTCTTTGGCTTCTGCTGCGATCAAAATCTTGTCACTGTGACACCTTCAGGTGCTCCTAAGACCGACTACCAATTCATTAAATACAGCTACAAATAGCTGATCATGTTGCTAAACCGCTGGTGTTGTAATTAACACAATTATTTATATTACCTGCTTTTAATTACCTGTGTTTTTCTGCCTGTGCTGAACTGAGGAGTCACTTGGTCGCCTCATAGCAACACAGAGCAGCGCGGCATGCTAAAAAAATGCTACGACGTCAGATGTGCATACCCTTGTGCTTTTGGAGACGTGCAGTCTTTTTACCATCCTTAAGGTCTGTTGGCCAGCTTTGTTCCCTCTGCCTTGCCCAGAGGGAGACATACTCTGTTCCTGTCCTCAGTCAGTCCCAAACCCTTCTTGTACCCAGGAAAGCTGCGAATCTTCCAGCTCGAGCCCTGGGCTGTGTGTCGGAGTGGGTTTGCTTGAGGTCAGCCTGGAACAGCGATGCTGGGGAGAAAGCAGAGTGTGCGGGGACATCATCCTCAAACTCCATAAGGGCTTTTATAATCCAGAAGATACTTTTACTTCTACACTTACATTAGTAAGTTGAGGATTGCTATCTTCAGATCACGTCTGTTATTCCTGAATGTCGTGTGTTAATGCAGAATTGCATTCTTCTTATCAAACCTAGCTTTTCTGTTGTGAGACAAACGCAAATGTATCCATGTGCGATGGGTAGAGAATCTAGGATCAAACTTAAAAGTCAAAAAGAAAGGAAAATAGTTATGTGGGTGATTGCAGAACAGTATCTTATCTTAAATTTAGACATTTGTGAATTTTACGAATTACTATGTCTTTGGGAGAAGGATTGTCGTGGTTTCATGCAGAAAATTGGTTCATTTTACCTCAAACCAGGACAAGGATAAGAAGTTATAATGCAGTTTTATGTAATCAATTTAGTTGGCATATTTTATCCTTGCCTTTCAAGTCTTGTACATTGTGCCACATTCATAAAACTATCTAGAAAGAGACTATACAAGCATAGCTGTAGAACTATATAGTGACGATTAAACTATTTTGTAGTGAAAATAAAGTTGCTTCTTTTCTTACGCAAATACAGCGAATTAAATCCTCCTTTCAATTTTCACATGGATCTGTAAGAAATGAGAGTATCATCATGATAGAGCTGTTAGTTATTCTGCAACTAGTATTTACCCAGTTTTCAACCTCATAGATATCAGGAAAAATGAGTCTTCTAAAGAAAATTTATTATACTTTTGGTGAAGAATTTTTGTTTCTGAAGAAGACAAATTGTGGATTTTGGAAATATTTGAGTAACTGATTGAAAACTGTTACTTTATTTCTTTGCTTTCAGTAGTTCTGTTTTGCAGTTAATAAGCATTGTCTCGGTGGGTTTCAGCACTTGATGCCAGGATCAAAATGCAGTGCTGTGTTGTTTCTTTCCATTTTTTTGAAGGTTTTCCTCAAGCCCCGTAGAAGGCAAAGCAGGGACTTTGTTTTTTCCTAAAGAGTCTTTTTTTTTT